>BPLR01017985.1:0-150090 GCA_021605095.1 Caerostris extrusa | reverse complement strand
GTTACGTATTGCTCTACAAATTCCATTAAACCCTTGTGTTATGTATGGATATGGAAAACCCCGTTCAGGTGCTTGCAGATTCAGACAAAAATAAGATAATTGATAGGTTTTAAATAAAACAAACAAACATTTACATTGAAAATATAACTACATTTCACTGAAAGTTTGAAAAGAATAACTGAAAACTACAAGCACAACTCATCACTTCTAACCTCATTTTGTGAATGCAGCAGAAGCAACACAACCCATAACATCACAGTTAAGGAAAGAGGCAAATTTTCAGTGAAAAGGAGAAATCAACAGTAGCAGCTGGTTCGGGATACAGTTAAAAGCCAGCCAATGAACACTCTAGTAAAACATCATATCTTCAATGCTTCCAGACTATTACCATGTTAAAAGATATCATTAGTCTGTGAGACATCTTATGGAATCATAGTGATACTTAAGTTACAGCTGACAAGTTAATTAGTTTCCCATTTTTGGAAAGATTACACCATTTACTGCTGTGAAATGTTCTACGGCACATGAACATCCACTTATTGTCTTACTCCTCGAAACAAAAACTTAAAAGATTTTTCCTTGGTCAATGTTCGTTTTCAACATTTTTTATGACACTCTGAATCAAAATGCAGTCCTAAGTTCCACAAAAATATTTTTCCATTCTTGATTGATGCTATCATCTTTCTTTACTTTGCCCTAACAGTTTACAAAATGCCCTGTATATATGTATGCACATTAGTGAACATATGTATGTATGCCACACATTCTATATTTTTAAATATCAACTTTATGACATACTTTATATTGCATAATAATAAAAACTAAAAATGTTTTATAAATTAGCCTAACAAAATCGTAAGATATTGTGACAAACATTAAAAATGTAGGTTAGATAGATAAAACCCTAAATTTGCTTAACAAATTATTAGGCTGATTTTTAATTTTTATCTATTTTTAATTTTATTAAATCAGCTGCATTATATACCTAATTGAACAAAATAAATGGACTGAAGTCTTCTAGTCAATTGCAATTTTTCATAGATGAATAATTTCTTTTTTCAAAATTACATGTTTATGAATAAATTCCTTTTTTTCCTGTTTAAACTTTCTCATTCTTCCTTCATAAATTAGTCGGGGATTTCATTTTGTAAAACATTATTTTTTTTGCTCTATGTTATTTTATCGTCATGTTGACTCTGATTTATTTTATTTTCATGCATTTCCTGGGATGCTTTGGGCAACATTATGTTCATATTTGATAAAAAATTGGGGAAAAGTTATAAATATAAATTTATAATGTATAAATAAATATAAATTTTTATGGGAAGCAAGAGAAATTTAAATATTTTCATTCATATATAATCCAGATTCAGATAATTCTAACAAAATGTAAAATTTTAAGTCTAATGTTTATTTCTTTAAATTAATAGATTTCATTGATTGTATTATTTATTATTTTTAATCCAGCAGTTGTGGATATGCTTCTATGTCTTTAAACATGAAAACCAATTGAATCTATTTCATTATTAAATTTGATTAGATGACAATGACAGTTTTTAATATTAATGATCTACCAGCAGATATCATGGCAATATTTTTCTTTTGCTTTTAAAATAAGGTTGATAAGAATAAGGTGTTTTATTTAAATAAAATAACTTTTTTTTTTTGTTTTAGTTGTTAGTGAAAGGTCATAAATTTTTTCTGAACATTGGATGAAGTAGATGGAGAAAGAAAAGTAGTTCTTGAAGTAAGTTATATTTTAAAATAATTAGTTAAAATTTCTTAATACTATTATTTTAATATTTGATTTTCTTAGGAGGATATTAATTCACAAAGTTTTATTTGTTTATTACTTCTTTTTCATTTCTTTTTAAAAACTGAAAACTTGCCTAATGAGTTTTGAAGGAGGTGGGGTGAATTTGTAGTGTTTTTCCTTAGATTAGTGATGTGTTTCCATAGTAAATTGTATAGAGATACTAAATATGATTTCCAGCAATTCTGTTTGTGATTTAATTGTATTTTAAGTGTAGATCTTGCTTTTCTGCAGAGTCACTCGGATTGATCCAGATTTTGTTTTTAATGAAGTTTTTAAAGAGAACAGCAGAAGCTAAATGGAGTTTTGGATTTAGAGAAGCTATTATACATGTTGTGAAGATTGTTATGTATATATATATATATATATTATGATATTTGTGTCATTTAATTCATCTGGCTTAATGACTGCAATCTTCTCTGTTAATATGCAATTGTAAAGATGATTTCAGTAAATGAAAAGATTTTGGATTTTGAAATGTAATATATAGATTACATTTTAACTGCATTCCAGGGAAACCTAGTTAAATGTAAACAACTGAATTGCATTAATTTGTTTAAGTGTATGATATCTTTTTGAGATCACAAAGGTTTTTGATTTTGGTCTCCGGTATTGCTGTCAAACTGGTGGGATGAGAAACAACATATCTTCTTATTAATTGTTATTTTCAGTTGTTTCTTCTGTTTTTCCGAATATGTATCTTAATTTGTTTCAGTTTTATAGATCTTGTTATTCACTTTAATTCCTTTTTTTGTTGTAAAGGATGATGGCCCTACTGTGAAAGAAGTAATGTCAGCCCATAAAATAAATAAAAAAACTCGAAAAAGAAAGAAAATCCTTGAGAAAACCAAACATGTCCTTAAAGTAAGTTCTCTTTTTTTTTTCATATATAATTTAATGATTTACATCTGCATTCTATAATATTTTATTTATTAATATTTAAATGAAAAGGGTTTTTTTTTTTTTTTTTTTAGATTGTACATTTTAAAACCTTTCCAAAAATTTTATTCTTATTTGGAATAAAGGTGTTGTTCTTTATTTTTAAATTATGTGAAATCATTTAAAATTAAAAAAAGAACAGTAAAATAGTACTTAAAAAATATTGTAATTTACTTTAAAACTTCCATTGAACTTATATTTTTTTATGATTTTTGAATAATATATTTTTTATGATTAGTGATGTCATACAATTTGATATTTTTTAAATTTCTATCATTATAGTCAATGCTTTTAATTACATTTATTATTTAAAATTTAAATTATATTATCAAATTTTTTTCATTATACAGAATTTTTAAGTATTTTGTGTTTCACTGTTACTTTTGTGTCATATACTTCTTTTTCTATTTAATTAAAAAAAAAAAAAAAGATTTCAGATATATTTCTGTTGAAGTAATTTTAATTTTTAAAGGTATTTAATTTAATCGTAGAAAGATATATTGAAGTTATTAATAAGCAGCTTTTTTTATTCATGCTTTTTAATATTGATAGGATGATATTATAAGATTAATTAAACTGACTTGCTGCATATATTTTATGTTATTTTTCTATAGTAAAATTCAGTGTTTTAATGTTCCAAATAGTAAATAATATTTATTCTTAGTAATTTATTGAAAAGTAGCATTTATAAATTAAATTAATGCAGTTATTGATTTTATTTCAAAATTGTTAATTTTATAAGAAAATATATAAATTTTTTTTATTATTAAAATATAAAAAATTTTGTTTTTAGAAATCAAAAGAAACGTAAGAAGAACCAGGAAACCATTAATTTTGCAGCTATTCATCTTATTCATGATCCCTTAGGTATACAAACATCCATTCTTAAGCCTAAAACCAAGATCCCTTCTTTAAAAAGTAATCTTTCTATTGCTGATTCCAAAGCGTACTCATTCCATTTCTCATAGTGTTAAAGATGATTCTAAAGAAAATTTCCCATCCATATAAACCTATGACAGTTTTATTTTATTTTACTATGGAAATTTGTATTAGAATATTTTTTAATCAATAATAATTTTTCTAAATGATTGATAAGTTAGATAAATTAAAATATATAAATGTGTTATATACTTACTAAAGAAAGAGGTTATTCCCTATTTCTTTTTACATCTTTTTAGTTGTAAAAATTGATGTTTTTATAGTTTTTCAAACAAAACCAAAAAGACAATTTTTTTTTTTATGTTGGTATTTAACCATGAAGTTATCCTAAACAATTGATATGATTATTTTGTATATCTAGTGGTATCTTTACATATTTTAAAATTATCAATAGGTAAAACATGATTATTGTATGAGGTTTTTACACCCATTGATTGTCATACTTAAATATTATAATATGAAATGCATCTATAAAACTTTTTAAACTTTGAAGAAATGAAAACAGTTTTTGAAATTTTAGTTAATATTGACGTATTAAATCAAATTAAATAGCCAATTAAATTTAATTTAAAAATATGCATCAAGGTTTTTTTTTTTTATTTCCAATTGAATATTCCTTTTTTTTTAGAAGAAATCTGTGATTTTAATTAATCAGCTTGATTGAACTAAATCTCAAGAATAAGAAAAATTTTATTTTAAGTTTTTAAAATTATGAATTTTTTTTCTTGTAAATATTTTTATATATTTTTATTATTTATTTACTACTATTTTCATCATTTCAGGTCTTGCAGAAAAATTGTTTGCACGCCTTCAGATAATTCATGCATATTTTGAAGTTAAACTATTAATGTTTAATTTTATTTCAAGACTCATTGGCATTCATCAGGTAAGTTAATTTATAATGAATTATAATGTTAAAATACCTTTCTTTTTTAAAGATTTGTATTTTCAATGTGCTTATGTTTGAAAGTGTGCTGCCTGTTAATAGTATCTACTGTGACCCCTTTGTGTTATGGCAAGGAAGAAAATGAAATAAAATGAATTAAAAATAAAAATTAAAGCAGGGGAAAAAAAATTGTTAGTTCTAATATAAAAAGAATGATAGTGTTCTGAAAATTTCATGTTTCTCATCAGAAACTTTCTTTTCAAAAATGTTTTACTTTTCCATCTCTGAATGTTTAAAAAAGTATATTAATGTAAAATAGATTTAGAATATATATTAAATGTAAGATAGGCTTCCTCTGCAAATTTTGATAGTAAGAAGTGGAGGTGGAATCTTAATTTTTCAGAAAATCTGGCATAATAGAAAAATTTCAATATTAATTGCATCAGTACTTAAAAATTGATAAGAATTAGCTTTTCAATTATATATGTTTAACAAATGATAAAATTTTGTTTCTTTAAATAGTGCTATCTCATTTTCTATTTCACTATTCTGAATTTTCTTTTTCATAAAGAAAATCTATTGTGAAATTATTTCAAATGCTCGCCAAATTAAATGCCGTTTCGGCCAAAAACAGGCCCTTTATATTGCACCTGTTCTACTTTAAGTTGTTAGCACTCTTTCTGGTTAGACTTTGCCCCAAATTTTATGCATGGCATTTTCTGTATACCAAACAGTATCATTATTTTATATAAGTATTTATTTACTTATTAAAAATAAATTAAATTCCTTATATTTTTATTACTAAAAATGAGAAAATAGGTTACAATTTAACAAATTATGTCTTGAAATAAACCATTTAAAATTTGCATCATTTTACATGTATACCAAAGTTGAAAATTTTTGATGAGAAAAAAATTTGAAAACTTTTTAGAAAACATTTTTTTCATTCTTATTACTAAAGATAATTCTTGGGTTTTTTAAGTAGTATTGCAAAATTTACTTGTTATGGTTAAATCCAAGATTTAGTTCTATAATTTATGTTATCATTTATTAAAAGTAAGACAATTTGTATTATTGCTTAAAACAATTAATGCTTAAAATTAACATTTTTCTTTTATTGCAGCTAATTCTTTTAAATTTTTATTCATTCCTGAGGAAATTTATAAAGCCCCATCAAAAGAGGTAAATAAATGTTTAAGTTACTCTTAGAAATTGTAATGCCAAATATATAATAACTTAAATTTCTTTTATGAAATTAGTTTATATTGTCTACAATTCTTTCACATCTAACTGTTTAAGTAAATTAATGCTATCTAGATTTATAGATATGTTGACGAACCTTCATTTTTTTCTATAAGAGTAAATACACTTATTATATTTCATGATTTAGAGAATAATTATTTGCTTAGCATATAAATTTATGTAGCATTATATATATATATATATATATATATATACAATTTTTAATGACTTTTAATAATCAAAATTATTTAAAAACGATAGAATTAAAAAGAGCAATGCTCAAGTTCAGGAAAATTCTTGTTAACTTCTCATATTCAATTAAAATTGATTATGAAAAAGCTTATATCAAAATATTCATAGTAAATATTTATAGAATTATTTATTATTAATTATTAATACTTTTTTTTTTGTAAATAAACTTTCAATTAATTTTGTTTTCTGTAGTAAAATAACTTTGATATTTTTCTGTAATGTGGCAAAATTTAATGAGTAGTTTAAGTTAAGTAATGTATTTATTGTTTATTTCATCTATTTATGAATTTTTTTCAACATCAAAACAAATATTTTAAGTTTCATCAATATTGCATTTTTTAAGTAAACTATAGAAAAAAACAAAATATGAATAAATTTTTACAAGTAAACGTTATTTGTTAATTCTGATAATTTGTGTCTCTTCAAAAGTATTTGTTTTTTATGCTGTTTCATCTGAAATAGATATGCATTAATAAAAGGTATTACAGTAAATGTAATTATAGTTTGAAATTTTTAAAATATTTTTTGTTCTTAACTTTGACATTTTTCAGAGGTTACAAAAATTCTTGTATGTGCTGCTCAAGCTGTGCATGAATATGTTCCACCAGATGTAAGTTAATTAAAGTTGTTTTTGTAGAAATTAACAGTCTATTTTATGTATGACAAATAGTTATGAATTAATAGTAAAAAAAAAAGCCAAGATATATATATTCTTTTTTAATACAAATGGTTTATAAAAAAAATTATTTTAATATTATTAAAATAAACTATGCTGCATGTAATTTAAGTTTCTGTAAAGTATTTTTAAATATATTTTTGTAGATTTTTAAATTATAGAAAATGTTTTTATTGGGTATATAAATTTTTTGTTTTGAACATAATGCATATAATAATTTTAATTTATAATTTTTAATTTTTGTATGCAAAGAATCAAATTCTAAGAGTTATATCCTGAATAATTCTTTTTTCCATTATGAAAATGTTCATCTTATCAAATATTTTTATTTTCCAATTTTGTATAATTTTTTAAGAAATTTTACGGATGCCAAATTTTGTCTTTAGTATGAATAAAATTTATTTACCTTTTAATAGTATTTACAATTTCTTTCTTTTTTGTAATAAGATCTTTTTATGCACTAAACAAAACATTGAAGATACGATTTTCTTTTCCTAATGATACTTCATAATTTTAATTTTCATTGTTTTTTTTTTTTCATTTAATTATTTCAGATAATTCAGGAAATTATTAAAGAAATTTTGGATAATTTTGTAACAGAAAGAAATTCAAATGAAGTTATTACAGTTGGGTAAGTAAAGAGAAGAAGAAGAAAAAAAAAAATTCACAGTTTTTTATATTATTTCAAATTGCACTTGTTTTATGTACTATTGGAGAATATAAAAAAATATAGTTTAGTTAAATCGATTTAAAATTATCTTTCTGCTTTCATAATCCACTATTTACATTATTTTAAAATTATTGAGTTTTTTTATAATTATATACTATTATATTTTAAAACTACACTAAAATAGTTTTCGCATTTAAAAGTTTACTGACAAAGTAAAAACAGGCAAATTATTTATTGGTTTGATTAAAGTTAAAGGGTTAAACCGATGATTTAAACCCTTTTCTTGCACATTGTACTAAGTTGTGTGGTTCATTACATTTTAATGGTATTAGTTATGTTATGTTAAACATGGAATTTCAATTAGTATTGATGTTAATCAATTTTGGAAAATAGATATTTTGATATTGAATTCAAAATTGCATTAACATCGATATCTTAAATCATAATTTTGTAAGAATAATAAAATTGGATATGTGACTTTAGATTTAAAATTATTTCAATTTATCACCCAGGCCTAATGTGTATATAATGACAAGCATATGTAGTCATTTTATTATAGTTCTTTCTCATTAGAGTGATATATATTTGACATAAATGCTAAGAAACCTTTCACATTTTACGTTTATTAAAAAGTGAGTTTTAGAGAATGAAACAAGGCATGTTTTTATTGGTTTTCAGTAAAAAAATTTAGAGGTCCCTTTTTAATTTATTAATGTCTGCATTTTTTCCCAAGGATTTTAGTTCTCTTTTTATTCTAATTTATTACTTTATTCTAATTTATTATTTTGTTCTAATTTACTTAGTAATTGAGGCTTAGCTCCAATCTACATGTTATTGTAATTATAAAACTTGCATATTGAATTAAAGAGCAATAACTTATATACATACCTTTTAAGTTCATAATTATTTCATTGTTTAAATTATTACTAATTCACTAATTGAAGTTGAATGCTAATAACAAAACAATTTCTTTCAGCATAAATGCAATCCGAGAGATTTGTTCAAGGTGTCCTTTAGCCATTGATGCAGACCTCTTGCATGATTTAGCACAGTATGACAAATTCAAAGATAAAAGTAAGTAATATTTTCATTATGAATATATATATATGTTAGTAAATATACTTATATACATAATATTTGTATTTTAAAATTTTAACATATATGTATAGTAGTTAATAGCATATCTTATAATTTTTCATATATTTACCGCAGAATTATTACAAAATATTTTATATATTTTTAGATGTGACAATGGCTGCTAAATCATTGATCAAATTATATCGTGAGATCAATCCTAAATTGCTTCAGCGTAAATATCGGGTAATCTTTTTCTCCTAAACTCGTATTATTAAAATTTTAGTCATGTTTTAAGTTTATCATCTTGAAAATTTCTTTGAATAGTAAATAAGTTTAAGCATTGCTAAACATTTGTGTTACTTTTTGTATTCTAATAAATAAATAAAAAATACCATTAAAACTCTTAGTTTATCTACTGTTTGTTATGAATAATTTTTGTTTACTTTTCTTGATTTAATAAAATCTAATAATGTAAATTTTTACTGTATGTGCCACTATTGGATTCACTTATTCACTGACTTATAATTCTTCTACAAACAAATATTCAAAAATTGCAGATTTTTTTTTTCTTCTGAAGTGCAATGAAAATATGTTACTAAAAATATTCAAAAACACTTACAATTAATTAAAAATAAATGCTTAAAAATTTAAAGAATTTATTTCAAATCCTAATGATATTTAATGTTACTTTGTTTAAATGTTAGATTTGAATATCTATAATTCTGCCATTTTGTTTCTTACAGGGTAGACCTACTGAAGCCAGTAAGCAACTTAAAAACTATGAATATGGAGCTTTAAAAGCTCAGTCTTATGTTCCTGGTACTGAAATTCTCTCTGTGGATCCCTCTGATGACAAACCAGGTATAAAATAAGTATTTCCTTTTAGTACGTATTTATGAGTTTTAATAAAAATTGAATCTTTAATTTTTAGACTGTTAGTAATATATTAAGCTATAGTATTTATTTGACATTAATTGATGTTAAAGTGTATTTTTAGATCCACAAAAAAAAAAAAAAAAAAAAAAAAAATGTCTGATAGCATTAATGCATTCCTTTTTTTATTTTCCTTTTTAATTTTTCTGAGAACTTGTGTACTTGAATAATGCAGATTTTTAATACAAATTGCAAGAAAATTGATTTAAATTTGAGCATGATGTAGATACCAATTGATGGTGGCAGCTATCATGATTTTGAAAGAAAACATTGATGATTGATTATTAGTTGATTGATGGTACAGCACTTTTATATTTACATTATTTTATCCATTATTTTTGGATGTATTTAATTCTTATTTCTTCCCACACTAACATTTTTGTTTTATAATTTGCAAATTATTCTTATAATTAATCTATAATTATGATCATATAAGCATGTTTTCCACTCTTAAGTTTAATTTTAAAAAATATTTATAGTAGAGAATGATGAAGCAAATGACAGTGATGGTAGTTGGATCAATGTTTCTCACTCGGAAGATGAAGTGGATGAGGTAGAAGAAGATGATGATGAAGAAAACAGTGAAGAAGAGGATAATGAAGATAATAAAGAGGGTGAGGATGTAAAAGAAAATAGTGAGAAGGAAAAAGAGAAAGCACATGATAGTAAAGATAAAACTGGTGAAGTATGTTGATGTTAACTTTCTTCTAAATATATTTTACATTTTATATTATTAAATGTATTGTAGTCTAGTGTACTTAGTAGTGAGTACTTTTCTGTGGTATTTTTGCACTAATTTTTCTTTAATTTTTTTTTTTTTTACATATTAATAATATATATTTTTATTGCTTCCAGTATTGTAGGAAATATAAATAATATTTTTAAATTTTTGTATGTTTCTAAACAGCTTTTTTTTATGATGCTTTGATTTGGAGATTATGATAATGTATGCAGTTTTATTTTGGAATATCATAACGTTTTTAGAGAATTTCCAAGCACATAATAATGATAATGTTTATCGGAAGTAGTTTCATTGTTCACATTGAAACATTTCGCTCATATTGAAACATAATTTTAACACCACCTGTGGAATGCCCCAAAAGTTCCCAGTCTTTGAAATATGGTTTCTAATGTGTTAAATTCTTCCCAAACATATTTATTAAAAAACAAAGGATTTTTTTTTTCTGCGACTTTAAAAATATTTTTAACTGTTTTTTGCAGAAATAAAAATTCTCAAAACATTGCAGAAGTGAATTCACTATTTTTAGTTGTATTAAACATATTTTTTTTCAAAATTTCTACTTTTGATTCTAAAACTTATTTTCTTTCTTTCATTTTTGGGCTTATTTGCAGTATATTCAAACATTATAGCTTTTTTTTTTTAAGTGTTGTTCATGTATCACAATTTAATTGTTGTTTCATAAATTTGAATATTGAAACCACTGCTACAAATTTTTTTGTTACTTGTTTTTATTTTGAATCTCAATCAGTAATTAAAAACCTTCTTCTAAACTGTCACTTTTAAATTATCTTTTTTACATTGATCTAAAATGTTACTAGACACAATTAAAGTGCATCTAGACACATGTTACTAGACACAATTAAAATGTGTCTAGTAACTATTTAGTCAATGTTTTTCAAAAAGATGTTTGCAATTTCTGTATTCTAAATGGAAAATTGATTCTTACAAAAGGATATGAAAAATAAATTTTTTTTTCTAGTTAAAAATAATAATTAAGTGTATAATAAAAACCTAACTTTATTTAAAGGAGAAAAAAGGCTGTCAAAACTGAAAAATCTCCTACAAGAAAAAATTCTGAAAAAAAGAAAAAAGTGAATGAAGAAAAAACTGAGACAGATAAAGAAAATAAAGAAAAAGCAGAGACTATATCATATTCTCGCATTTTAACTCAAGAAGAATTTCAAAAAATTAAAGTTGCACAGCTTCAAAGCCAAGTTCAATATGCAAAAGGAAAAAAACGAAAATCTGATGCACTGTTAAATGAAGCTGAAATTAAAAAGTAAGTTTTTTGAATTTTTTTTTTTTTTTCCTAATACTTATTCTATAAAAAATTAGTTGTATAAAAATATAATTTGAATAAAATGAAATTTTATATTATGTATAATTTTTTTAGGTCTGAAGTAGTGTCTTTGAAAGACATAGAAAAATTGCACAAGAAACTTAAAACAGACAAAGAAAGCAGATTGGCAACTGCTCAAGTAATTTTTTTATTTATATTTTTATATGAATATCATAAGTTGATTGTAGATTATACAAGTTTTATGCATTTTAAATTAGTTAAATGTAATTTAGTAAAAAGGTCTTTGTATTTTTCCCCTTCTTATATGTGATAGTCTTACCTGGAGAATTGAATGGATTATTTCATTCAAATTTTTTTGTTTTGCTAATAGTTAATAATGAAAATCTTTTTAAATTATATTCAATAAGTAAACTATGCATATTTTTATTAAATGTAGCAGAGGTTACATTAATATTTGTATTTATATATAAAATAACATTTTATATGCAATATATTATTAACATGCATAAAACAACTTTTAGAAAAATTTTCCCAAAAAAAAATAAATAAATAAAAACCTATTAATTGTTACATTTTATATGCATTTTATTTTTTGTTTATTTTATGTAACCTAAACATTTTTTTCATGAGGTAAGCTTCTTTTGCTAATTAATGTGATAAGCTGTATTTACATTAGATGATAATAACTTCTTAATCTAATAATTTATAGGAAGGTCGTGAAGGAAGAGAGAAATTTGGAAAAAAGAAGAAAAAGAAAAATCCATATGCAAGTAAAACTCAAAAACAACAAAATAAGAATAAGGCTTTTATGATGATAAAGCATAAGGTTAGGTCGAAGATAAAGAGATCATTCAGAGATAAACAGGTGAATAGATATATTGATAAATTACATGAGATTATTCTGTAACATAAAATATGTTGATTGACATCAGACAGATTTTTTGCTCTAATGTTTTCCATTATGAATTTTTGTCTTATAATTGCAGATTTATTAGTTTTTTTAATACTTTAAATTTTCATTAACATTTTGCAGTTTTTTTTAATTGAGACATTTAACTTATGTCCATAAACTAAAACTAAAAGAATTATTATATTTAAGTTCTATTGTATAAGATTATCAAAGAGCCATGCAACCTAAACTTTGAAAAAATAATGATAATAATAAATGCCGGGTTTTACCTGCTAAGATAAAACAACATAAAATTAGAATAATTATTAAAATTATAATTAAAAGCATACATAAAACAGGATAAATTAAGACAAAGCAACATTAACAAGCATAAATCTCAATATTCTCAATCAAGTCAAATTAGTCATTAATTCCTAAAATGAATTACTAATAGTCATTATTTCAATAAATTGTGGCACTGTAACGTTATGAGTATTATCTCGCTAGAAATTACTGTTGTAATTTGTTAAGCTTAAAAGCTATCTGTTTGGTGCAAGGTGAAGATAAGTTTTAATAATAAATTTTTATGAATTAATATTACTTCCCAACATATGTTTAAAGAAAAGCTGTTGGAAGTGGCCTTTCCAAATGATTGTGAATCGAACAGGACAATGGTTTTTCACTTGGCTAATCCGATTTTTAGAAACTGGAGTTTTCACAATAGGGGTGGAAATAAAAAAGGTGACTGTTTGTTTGTTCTGACTCTTTGACAAAATGGATGACATCATTTTAGAGTCACCAATAAAAAGTGCAAGAAAATTTACATCACAAATTTAATGCATAATTTGGAGTGCATAAAAAGCATTAAAGAAGTTGCCTATTCATTTTTCATTTGTTGTACTGTTCAAAAATTGAAAATTTCTGATCAGCTTAAGTGGTTCAGGTCATTTATTAACATCATAGGAGTAAAAAAAAAAAAAAATTCTGCACTTATTGTGGATGAACCTTTGTTGCATCTAAACATATGACAACAGTCAAAACATGTGAGTATGAAGCACAAAACATCCACACGTTTCATGAGATTTTTATATGTTCATGAAAAAATTGGTGATAGTCAGGTTGTATCACACTGTAGGAAAGTAGGCTCATTTTTTTTTATCAGATAGTAACTAAACTATGTATAGCAAAATCATCAAAAAGCTCTAATCATCATTTTACTTACCTACATACTCAAATTTTATGGAGATAGAAAAGAATCATTTAGAAAATAAGAAAAGAAAGTACATAATTGGTAATCCTGTTGCCATCAAATGAATGCAATTCAGAACTGTTTTGAAGCTGCATACAAAATATCAAGGACCATATGAAGTTCTAAACTGCTAGTATCATGACAGCTACTATATAAGCAAAGTCAGTCAACCTAACATCACAACTACATCAGCTGGTTTAATAAAATTTTGGTTGATTCCAAGATATGAATAACACAAGATGGTCAAAATTTAAGAAGTCCTTACTACTTTTTGGGCTGTAGATGGCATATTACTCAGTATGTCATATTTTTGTATGTTAACAATGCATATAATTATTCATCATCAGTGTGCCTTGCCGAAATTGTTTAAACTAACTTTATGTATGTTAATGCATTATTAATCTATTATGTTTGAAAGCACCTTTACTTATTTAATCTACGGGAACTAATCTACATATATAATGTATATTTCCTACAACTCTGTGATATTAAAATTAATAAAAAGCTATATGAATAATTTTTTAATATTTGTGTAAATTTCATAAATTTTTAACTTCTATTTCTACACAAATTTTTGCTTAAAAATAATCTTTATAATTCTATGTATTGAATACCAGTAGTAGTTTTTCTCTTTAGTCAAAATAGTCATGTTTCTAATTAACTCCTTTGGTTTTTTTTTTTCTTTTTTTGTTCAAATATTGTGTTCTTTATATGTAAAGTGTGATACTTGTAGCAGTTAATACTCTAACTTCACTTTAGATTTGAATAATTTTCTTTAACTGAAAGCTTTTACTTGTATATAACAAATATTTCAATACTTGGTTTTTATGTTCATGTGTTATAATCTCTCTCTCTATATATAAAGAGATATGTTAGTGATGTATTATTGTTTAAAGAGAACATTTAAGTATATAGGGCGTTAAATAATTCATAAAAGTTAGCAATAAAAATTATTATTTTAATATGTAAAATTATAAAAAAACAAGTTCGTCATGGGTGTTTTAAACAAATTGATAGATAAAACTTCAATTGTAAAAATCTGCTAAGATAAAAATGCAATTTTTAAATAGCTAAATTTTAGCCATTTGATGAAAATTAAAAAAAAAATTAATATATTTTTGAATCTACCAACAAGAGATAATCATACTTCTTTTGATTTACAGGTGGCTTTAAAAAATTCTCTGTTGAAAAGAAGAAAGAAGCACTAATTTGTATAATTTTCAGTCATTATGTAAATAAAAGAAACTAATAAAATTTCTTGCTTTTACTGACAAAACTTTTTTTTTTTTTTTTTTTTTCGTCTTCCAAAAGTTACACACACACACAAAAAATGACCAATGATATTCATAAAAGAATTTATTAGTGAACACATAAAAACAAATAAAAATTTGGCAAGAAAAGAATTCAAGTATCTTTCATACCAGATTAAAAATGTAAAAAAAAAAAAAAAAAAAATGACAAAAACATTGCAAATAATCTTGGTGTAAAATTCCAAGATTTGCATAAAATGAGATTTTATATTTGAACAATAAAACATGAATAAAATTTTACAGAAAAACTGAGCCAACAAAATACAATATTTAAATTAAAACAATCCAGTTCCAGCAACAAGTGATAGGCACTCATTTTTCTAACAGCAACATTACTGCCATTTTATTTTAATTCATAACTATTTATAATTTCTAAATTTAATATCAACATGTAATTTGTGAGATAGTGATTCTAAATTTTTCAGCAATATTTGTAATAAATATATGATATAAAGCTTTTAATGTTTTAAATAAATATATATACATATCTTTGTAAGGTAGTGCTTCAGTGCACAAATGCCTAACAACATTTACAAAATCTCAATATATACAACTGAAACAATGGTATAAGTAAAAGAAACTATACATAATTTATCTCTGTGTCATAATAGACAAATTTATATTTTTTCGAAGAAATTTTTTTTTTACAAATCTTGTTTTTATTTATTATTTTTGACAATAAAAATAATTTAAAATATGAGAATTTTTTTTTTTTTGCATTCATAGACTACTGCTTACAAAAAAAAAAATTAAATGGTAAGTGTTGTATGGCTTATGCTTTTCAAAGTATTCGCTGTATTATGCTTCATGAATTACAAGAAAAATGATCTAAATTCATACCAAATATGAATTAATATCTCAAGAATATAAAGACAACTGAAGAAACAGAAAAATGAAAAGAAATTTGATACTATTATAATTTATATATAAAATCCCAAGTTTTTAGTTGAACATAAATTTATTATCAGGAAACAAATCAGAAACTGCTATTAAACCATATTAAAAGATAATTTTTTTTAGCATTTCATGATGCAGTTTTAGTACCTTTCTCATGTATTTTTTTTACTTGAATTTCATAATCCATACATAGTAAATTTAAAAAATCAAACAGAAAAAAATAATTAAATATTATATTCTAATGTAAACTGATTTCATTCCTTTTTATTTTCAACTTAGCACCTGGAATCTATTTCCATATTAAATCTCTTTAAATACCAAATTTAAGGTAATTCTAACTGAATCATTTCATTCATCAATTTTATATAAAAGATAATTTATTTTATAATTTAAAAAATGGAAGCTCTTGATAAGCTTTTAAATTTAAATAAACCAAGATATATTTATTTAATTAAAAGCACCAATGAATAGATGATCCAAATATACAAGAAACAAAAGTAATTCAATCAGAAGTTATTTTTCTTAAAAATTTCAGTAAAACAATTTATGCTCTATCTTCAATAAATATATACCACAGAACGGTTCAAATTGGGAGCAATAAAATGTCCCCAATGAATGAATCATTTACAGAAATGCAAACTAGCAGCATTTACTATCACATTTCACTAGAGAAGCTTGAAAAATAGGCTATTAAAAATTTTTTTTTTTTTTCCAACGATAACAGGTCTCCTACTATTCCTCTCCATGTACAAATTGTAAAACAAAATTAAAAAATAACTTTCATGCAACAAATGCTGAGATCCATTGAAATTGGAACTGTATCACAATGTTGAGACTTATTTTGGGAAAATATCAGAGGGGCCGAGGTGCATGGAGACCAAACACTTTGCGATCAATGGGGGCACATGATTTGTTCCTGGTGGTCCCCAGTCATGCAGTCCTCCACTGTATGAAACACGATGGGTGAGACGATGTGCAATTGAAAATCCTCCACTACCTTCCAATTGAGTGAGAACTATAATCACTTGCCTATGAAAGAAATTTTTAAACATATATTTCAAAAGTTTAGAATAGAAATAAAATATTTCACATTGCAAAATAATAATAATAATGAGTTGTCATGTTTAATAATATTAATATCAGAATCATTATATTGACATCAAATTAATGATTGCAAACTAAAATGAATGTTTGAATTTACAAATGCCTTAGAATTATCTAGACTTCTATTACTTTATAAATAAATCAAATTCGGACATAATTAGAACTACTTTAATTTTTATTTAGCTTAAAATATTATAAAAAGGAATTATTGTATTCTGAAATTTCAGAAGATTTGAAGCTATCCATTTAAAAAATAAAAGCTATAAGTTTCAGAAATTCATATTTTTTTCCCAAAATATTTATTTTCCATTTCTGAAATGAATATAGTTTAGAAATTCATATGATTTCTGTAGGCAAAATACAACATATTAAGCATATTATATAAAGCTTTCTTTTTCAAATTTGAAATTGCAATTTTGCTGGAAAAATAAGTGCCTAATTTGTTTCACCACAGTTTCTAAAAATTTTAACAAACAGTTCAGAAAATTTCAATGGTACCCCCAAATACTTCTAATTATAAATTTTATAATCTTGAATGAACAATTTTGAAGTATACTAATTTACCTATATTCTAATACTTAGCTAATATGAAACTAATCTATCACTAGCAAAGTGTTGTGTGAAAATTTTGCTTAATTATATGCAGTCACAAAAGGCTGAGTTATAAATTATTCAACAGTTATAACAATAATTCATGTCACTGACCAATCTATGATTCAAGTATATTTTAAATAATACTCAGTGGTAACTCTTTTCTATTATTTTAGTCAATCGATAAACTGTGGTGCAATTTTTAAAATCTATTTCAGAATTTTATTTAAAACACGAATGTATATTTTTAAATAATGCAAAATTTAATGACTTGATTATATTTTATGTTAAACCCATCATGATTTACGATAACAAAAAAATTTAAATTAAAGATGGATAGACCATTGCCAATATAATATATCTATTTCATATCATATAAACTTCCATTTCATAATTTAACTTAACTTCAATTTTAATTTCCATTTCATAGAAATATGACAATTTTAAAGAATCAGATTTTGGTGAATGATTAAAGCAGGAATTTTGTTCAATTCAAATTTGAAGTATAACAATAAGAAAATGTATAAATATTATAAAAATATTTTATTCGATGTTTTCTATTATTATATCATTTGATTTTTCTTTCTATTACATATGCATTTGATGTTTTCTTTTCTATTGCATATAAGATCAGATACTTTATCCATAAATGTTAGCTTAGATATAGGACCACTATGCATGTACTTTTTTTTTTTTTTATCTCTATTGATATTTATTACCAAAAACATGTCCCATTTTAAAATTGTGCTTAGCAAAACAGACTGACAGGGTCATAATAAAATACTTAAACTAATCACTTATGTGCTTGTTTAGAACAAAAATCAAATTAAATCAAATACTATATTATGATTATTAATACAAATTAAATCAAATACTATATTATTTATATAATGTATAAAATGGTATATTTGCTTTTTTTTATTATACATAATTTATATATATATATATATATATATGTCAGATCATAGTTGAAATGTCTTTTTTGTTGTTGTGAACTGAAGTTACAGTAAGTACATATGGCCCACAGCCTTCTAGGGTCTGTGCATCCTGCTTTAAAAATGAAGTTGGCTCTTTATATTTGGTTTCTTAAGGAAGTAGCCTGCTTTTATTCACAGTGAAATTAAAGAAAGAAACAAAATTTTGGAGACATAAATATCAGAAGGTTAATAAATTTAAAATGCAAACATCTAGATTTGGTTTGGTTTGTCGCTCTATGATCATCTTGTGCACTCTTTTGGGCTAAACAGACCAGACCTACAGTTTAAAGTGGATTCCGAACCACTACAAACATCCATGGCACCGCCGAGACTCGAATCGAAACCTGCGGTACCGAGCGCCAGAGCGCTAGCCACTCGGCCATACAGGCCCCACAAACATCTGGAAGAACATTTATTATGCATGAGTGGAAAACTGAAACAAAGACAAAAGCACCTAATTATATAAAGGTTTCAAATATCAATATTGTTGTTTCTAATCTTGTAATGCACGAGATACATCTTAAGTAATATTAATCAAATATCATATGGTAATAAAAAATGATCCGATTAATAACATAGTAATCTCGGACATCCAATAACATGGTGTACATCCTTCAATTATAAACCTGAAAGCATTAATGTAACAATCTGCTTGTTGAAAATGAAATGTCTTCAAATGATGATTGATTGATAAACCATCCTATATATTACAAATATCAAATTAAAGAAAAGCAAACAAACTTATGGCATATGACAAAATAGTACAGTTAGTGCAACTGTTATATGATCAAAGATAATAAAAAAATTGAAATAAACTTATGATTTTTAATGTATTATAAAAATATTTTTTTATCATTTGAATTCGAGGAATATGAAAAGCTCCATAGTTCTGATGCACTTGCATTATATCAGAAATAATTAAACCCATTATAAAAGATAACACTAGTGATAAGACAAGGCATTCTGTAATGATCCATGTTGAAGTCATTTTTAAGTTATGATGCAAATCTTAAGACACCATTTACATTACAACTATGATAAGAACATCAATCTAGTCCAATAATCACATGAATATGCCAATGTTTAATAACTACAGTCAATTTATGAAGTAGTAGTTATACTATAAAAATATTAAACAGAATGAATTTTATAATAATATTGCAATTATTCAAAAAAAATTACAACATAATTCAACAGTTTTCCATTAACTAAGCCAATAGTGATTATATTCTGATATTTCAAAAATTCTTACTATCTGATGCCCCACATTCCAAAATTTTATTCTACCCATTCTGAAAATCTATCTTTTCTGAAAATACATATTTCTCCATGTTTGAAACTAGTATACTTTGTTTATTTTTTTGCAGGCACAACATATTTACATTAATTTTAAAATACAACACATTTACCAAACCATATACCACATTAAATATTTTTATTATGCAACTGCAATTCATCATGCTTTTTAACTGAAAGATAATTACATTAAGTGAAATGTGTTTTTTATAATAAATATATGGCAAGAATATGATAAAAACTTCAATTTAAGATTTTGAAAACAAATTTTTATATTGCAATTTTTCAGAGAAAATAGGGATGTTAATTAGTTCCATACATAGTTTCAGAAAATTCAATATGTAGTTAAAAATTTCAGCAGTACTTCAACCAACTCTGAAATGAATATTTTTATAATTCATAAACTTCACTAATGTATTATAAATCCATTTGTTTATTTTTCTAATATTTTATTAGTTTATTATTTCTTAGTCTATTCAACTATCAAATTGGGTTAACTATATGATTGTATTTTCTTTCTATGCATTTTTTATTGATGTCCTCTACATCTATTTCATTAAAATGCTACAAGAGTTTTTTGACCATGCCCTTTCTCCCATCATTTCTGGAATTAAAGTTCAGAAAAACATTTGCCTACATTTTATAAATAGCTATTTCATTTTATACTCACATTTTTGTTTATATCATGGACAATGCCAAGATAAAAATCATGTCTACATAATAACAGCAGCATAATTGATATATATTATTTTGACATATACTTTATTACTCTCATGCTTTATGCAATATTATATTTTTAAGAAAGCTGATATGTGAATGTGATAATAACAAATGAAATTATTTTTTAATTTAAATCTAGTAATCCTACTTTTGCCACTCTTAAATAAAAGATTGCAATTTATTGTATATTTTTTTAATAAAATGTAATATTATTTGTACTTAAAGGTACTTCAATAAATATTATAAATAATTCTATGAATATCTTTATGTTACAATAATTATGTTTAAAAAAATCTAAATTACAAACCTGTGAAGTGGTGGTATGCTATCAACTGTGCGTAAAGTGGCACGAGTAGAAACAACATTCATGCTTTCTGAGCAATCACATATGACTTGAATGCACCGATCAGGAAGTCTGTTCTCCAGAACTACAACTAATCCTGCCCAGCCTTTTGTGAGATAATAAGCAGTCATGCCTTCTCGACCCTACAGTAAAAAATAAATACATTTTTAAAGATATATATACTGCAGAATATAAATGTTCCAAATATATAAGAAACTATTTAGATAATAGGAATTACTTATTTAAATTATATTATATTTTATAATTAATTCATCAGGTAATGAATCGTTTTAATCATTATGAATCCTTACAATCAATAAAATGCGTCAATTTTATGTTATGTTTTATTTATTATTAGTGTAAATTACAAATGATAATTTAATTAGAACAATAACATAAAATAAAAATATTTATAAACGTACAAGAATATTATTGTCATAGAATAATTGCAAAAACATCATGAAATAAACCATAACAATACTTTTCAATAAATAACGGAAAAATAATTTAACCATCAAAATTTTGAATTAAAAATTGTTTTTGTAAATAGCTGGTAAAAATTAAATAATTGTTCATGAATATATTTTTTAAAATTATATAAATTGAAATAATCTATTCTTTTATAGTTATATGTTATTATGTGACAATAATAATTATACCTCATGGCGTTGCCCTTTAGCAACAGTCAATAGTATGATAGCATCTGCCAGAATATGAGGCATTGGAAGAACTTTCTCAACTAAAAGACGTTTGGAACTGTGTATGGCCAATAAAAATCTCGGATATTGTTCAAAAGTATTCAAACCTAAAAATAATAAATAAATTGAAAATAATTATAAATTGGGAGTACTAGCAAAATAAGATTTGTATTCTTTTTATACACAAGCAATTTTTTTTTTCAAGATAATTAAAAATACATTGAATTGCTGAAACATTTATAAATCATATTCTATACAGATAATGGGGAAATCATTTAAAGCTAAAATATAAATCTAAAATGAAATAAAAATCAATTTTCTAATTATTTTCAAAATCAGATGTCCTATATTTAATTATTAGTTATTAAATAAATACATATATATTAAGCACAATAAGAAAAATGCTTATGATTAATACTTTATGAATATTTAATTGTAAGTGATAAAATCAATTCAATTTAGTATAATTAAACAGTAAAACTTATGGACTATTTAAAAAATTTTCAAAGAAATTAAGTTTTAATAGAAATACAAAACTACAAAAATAAAATTTATAAGCATAAATAATTTGGTTGGTATTAAAAATTGTATTAAAATTAATTAGCAGCAATATTAAAAAAAATTAGAAATCAGAATAAAGATTTCATATGTATATGTTCATATAAAACTATTTAACTAAACTGAACAATTGCAATAAAGCATAATAATGCAAATCCTTAGTTAATATAGATAAAAACATAGGTATGTTAAAAATAATATATTTAGATTACTTTTAAAATTATGTTCATTAGAATATTATTTTATAATTTTTGCATTTTTACATTAAACTGCTTGATACAGATAGAGAGACAGGAGCAAGAAATCACATTTTTGAAAAATAGATTTAAAAATTCAAATCCCAATTCGTTTATAAATTTTTTATTTTTCCAAATTTCTATGAATAATTGAAGAATTTAAATGTTAAAGATATAATTCAATTGTATACTTCAATAATACTACCAATAGAAAGGCAATTACTGCTTTAGAAGTATACCAAGTAAGTTTTGAGAGACTTTTCAAGTATTGAGTCTTATAAAACTCTATTTTGGATCCCCAATTAAAAAAATATCTTATAGGAGTTATTCTATTATTAAGAAATAATTCTATAATAAATAGTTTTAATATGTATTACAAATATAATATCTTTGTGCATAAAATGTGCAATTTTCATTTTCTTGTCTTAAGCTATTCTATAATACTTGTAACCTGTTTAATTTGGTACTGTTATTTAAGATATATATTTTTATATGTCATAAAAATAATGATGAAATGAATTAACTATTATGAAAACAAATTTAGAATACAAGAAAGTTTTAATTTAGTGCAAATACTATACTTTTAAAATTGTAAAAAATACACTGTTATGGAAAAACTGATTTTACAGATATATGAGCTCAAAAAATTCATCAAATTTATTTCCCAAATTTTTCTAAATTTATTAATAAAGATAAAGATGATAGTACATAAAATCATGGAAAAGATCAGGAATCAGAATAAAAAAATCCGACCTCGGAAAAAGACTCATCACCTCAGGGAGAACTATTACTTACTTGTATGCCAATGGTTGAAAGCTAAACAAACAACAATGTACATCCCAGGCTCAAGCATAGCATGACAGCCAACAAATCCTCGAACCTGCCTTTTACTGTGCTTAATTAAAGCTCCAACCTGTCCCCTTGAAGGATCAGAAGTGCGAAACACCACAACACATAAGTCAAGCTGAGATCTTTGAGACCTTTCAGCATTTCTGTAATGAATGAAAAGATAATATAAAATTATAATTGATAAAAATTACATTATAACTGAAACTAGAAAAAGTAAAAATTAATTAACAGTAATATTAAAAATTAGAATTCAAATAAATCAAAATTAAGTATTCATACACACTAAAATTTATCAAACACACTCTACATCTTATTGAAAAACAAGATGTAGAAAAATAAAGTATAATAAAAATTTGAAAAACATCCTAACTTTGTAATTAAATGGCAATGTGCGATGCAAGAAAATTTTAATAAAAGTTTCAAAGAGCCAATGTTATTTGCAAAATTACAAAAAATCATGATTTTTAATTTTCAATTCTAAATTATTATCACTGAGTTACTATTGAATTTTTATTTTAAAGTTTTATTTCTTGAAGAATGTGAATGTTTTTCTTTAAGAGTAATTAAGTTAATTTGTGTAATAATTATCTAAAATGTTCAGTTCTTTAACAGTGGTTGTATGCACATACAATAACAAAAAAAACAACTCAATTGAAAATATTTTATCATTCTTTTAATTCAATTGATTCTTCTTGAAATGTAGTTCATAATAACCTTACACAGTCATGAGTAAGCCTTTTCTGTTTTCTCAGCAACTTTTGGCTTTGATCGAATTTAATAATATTATTGTCTTTTTTTACATTTTTAATATCTACATGTATTTATGAAAAATCTATAATTTTCTACACTTTTCAACAATTTTGTTTAAAAAAATGAAATAATGATTTTTGATTTCTTTCCAAACTTTTAATGTTATTTGTCCCATTTCATGTTTTCATCCTGCTATATCATAGTTTACAGATGATAAAGAAAAAAAAAAAAAAAAAAATTACAAATTCATGGATGAAAAATATAATTTTATTAATCTAATTTTAATAATGGTAATTAAAAAATACTATATGTTTTGGTATTTTGTTTTATAAAAACAATACTAAGCAATAAGTAATATACTAAGCAATTAGTACCTTTGCCCTTCTTGAAATAAACTAAATTCAACTTCTGTTGCATCAAGTACAGTAAGTGCAGTAACAGCTAAACACTCTTTATCAGTGTGAGGTGGCAGAACTCCCTGTAAGCGTACTTCATTCCAATCAGATTTTACTTTGCAGATGTCAATGCAGTCAAAATACCTGATCAAAAAAAAAATTGATAACAAAACATAATTGATATTATTTGGCAAGTATATAACACCTAATTTGAAGATAGTAGACCATAGCAAATAATTACTTTAGAACATCTTGAAAAGACATCCAAAATACTCCTTCATCAGCTCCATGAGGGATTAATTGTTCTCGTAATTCTGGGGTCCATAACTGGGAACTATCAGACCAATCACCACGCCATGAGTAGTGTCCCCAAGGATTACGCAGTCTCACTAACCTGCAAATCAGAAAAAGCAAAACCATGTCTTGAATTTTTTTATGTCCTCTCATTATTCATGAACAATAATACAATAATATTATTTAGGTTTTCTGTACATTCAGATAAAAATTACTTTGAAAATAAAACTGTTGTTATTAACTATGATTAAATTTCTGAATTATTATTTTAAGTAAAGTTGGCTTTTTAGCAATGATGTTAATATGCTCAACAAATAGTTTCAAAAAAAAAAAAAAAGATAAAAGGCCATATGGATATTGTAAATAAACCTTAGACACAATTAATTCATACTAACAATGTAAATTTGCTATTTTTAAACTGTTTCTGTTAATTATATCATATAAACATTTTACTACTATTATTTAAACTTATAAAATTGTCATAGTTTGTTATACTTTTTTAATCATTTATTTTATTATAACTATAGTTATTTTTAAATATATAAAAATAAACCCTTCACACACAAATTTAATTTTATAATTTAAATGATACAAAAAATTTGAATGGTCTAATTATTATTTAAATTATAAATAAATTAAATTTAAATTATTGCACTGGACCACTCTAAGTGCTCAAAAAATGGTTTTTCGAAAAGAAGGAGATTCACATATATGCCAAGAAGGAAAAACTGCAACACATAATATTTAAAATTAACCAATTATAAATATTTAATT
Organism: Caerostris extrusa; assembly: GCA_021605095.1. NCBI lineage: Eukaryota > Metazoa > Arthropoda > Arachnida > Araneae > Araneidae > Caerostris > Caerostris extrusa. The sequence goes on along the minus strand of BPLR01017985.1, from coordinate 124,691 downwards.
TAAATATAAAATAAAGAATTTAATTTTTAATTAATAGCTAATTAAATTAATTAAAATCGTTACGGAGAAATAAAATATTTTTAATACATGAAATTATAGTAGTCTGAAGCCGATTCAGAAATTTCAACCTTAACGTATATAATTTATCATCCAACAATTTTAGAACATACATTTACTTATCTGGTGGTTACTTATTTTTACATTGTAATAAGTAACTAACAGTAATAAGAAAAAGAGTTCATAAAAATGAGACAAATGTCAAGACTTTAGATAATAATGTAAAATTTCTAAAGTTTATTTTACTGTACACTTAATAAAGAAAAATTATTCACCACCCTTAATTATTACCTTAATTCTTGAATACTTTGTACATCTAATACTGAATAAGCATGTCTTGGTCGAAGACCAACAGCATGATAATCTTGATCATTTACTTGCATATTTCCTCCGCCACAAGAGGCACCCATTAGAAACCTAAACAATTTAAAAAGTATGAAGCATAAACCAGATAAGGAAAATTATGTAATTTTTATTATTTAAATTAATTTATTAATTTTAATATTTATTTTAAAACATTTAATATTAACATAAAAACTAAAATGTACAAAATAAATTTAAAGATGATACTTTCAATTAAAAATCACAAACAGCATCAATTATATATCAATCTAATACTCAAGAAATTAAACACAAAAACAAAAAAATCTACTATATAATTTTTAGAAACATAAAAAATATATTTTTACCCTGCATCCCGACAGCTCAACAATTGCACCCAAATTAAATCATGATCAATACCTTCCTCATTTGGAATAGATGAAGCTGTAAAAGAAAAAAAGAAAATGTTAATGAATTAATTTTAAATTTAAGATTGTATTGATAATTTTGTATTAAAAAAGAATTAAATATAAATAATATGTATAAATATTAAAAACTTGAGTGTTTTTTTTTTAATAAACATATGCTGATTAAAGCACACAAATACAAAACACATTTTTATTTTATAAGAAAACACAGAATTTTTTAATGGAAAGCATATTTTTGGGAAGAGACAATTGCTTAATATTTATAACAAAAAATTTGTAACATAATAACTCTAAAAAATATGTATTATTTTAATCAAAACAATTGTTACGTGAAAAAAAAAATGTTCATTTAAAGCTAAATGCCAGCTTACGTTGCAAAGGTATGCTTTCACAAGGAGCACCAGTTAAAGTAGATAATCCTTCAATAGCACGCCCAGATACAAGAGCTTCATAGCAGCCATGAAGTTTAGCAACAGCTTTTTCAATTAAAGGCACCCATAACTGTTTTCTTTTAGCCTATAAAAAATTATTAAACTAATTATAAATTATTATACTAACAACATAAAGGAAGAAAATCAAAAAATGTATATAAAAAGGAAAACAAAGAAAAAAATATATATAAAATAAAAATACCATTTAAGATTAATTTCTTTAATAAGATGATAAATATTTAGATGATTCTTTCTTTGCTGGCCTCCCTTTGCCAAATTTATGATTTGTATGATAAAGTTTATCTCGTGTGAATTGTTCTAAAATTTTCACAAATTAGATTTTCACAATTACTTAAAAATGATTAAAAATGTTTTAATTTATGTAAAATTTATCAATTATTTATGAATACATAAAATTTTTAGAAATATATAAATATGAATGCATAAAAAATTATAGAAATTAATAAAAAAATAAGTTTAAGGAAAAAAAATTTTTAAATGTATATTAAAATTGGCACACATATGCATGATATTTCAACAATCGAGCATTCATCAAAAAAGGTTCATATTTAAGTGTCCCAACACAAATGAATTTTATATATTCATTTACAGTAAAACACTGTTTTACCCCAAACACTGCCACACACTATCTTCAGTAATTTATCTATTTTGAGTACAGAGTTATTCAAAAATAATTTGAATTTTTTTATTCAGTGTCATGTTTTCTTAATTCTTATATTATGTTCTTAATTCTTATAATATGTTCTTAATTCTTATGTTCTTATGTACTGCCACATTTGTTTCTTCTTTTATCAATAAATATTTTTTAATAATCTCTCACTGATTTTTAAAAAAAATTTAGCTTATAAATTTAATCTATTCCAGTATGTTTTGATAGCAAAAAAAAATCTTTTAGCCCAATGATTATTTTCTTTTATTGGTAAGCATTTTTTTTTTTTTTTTTTCCTTCATGAAAGTAATGGAGAATTTTAGAATTTTTATAAAGAAAATGATCTTTCTTCTTAATTTATTGTGAAATATTTTTGAGGATGGAAAATTTTAGAGTTGATTGTCAAAAGAACAGCAATTTTATCACATATTCTTCTTTTAAATTAGTATTTTGTTAATCTTTAAACCCAATTAAACAAAATTTCAATGTATCATGCAAAGTTATATCCTGACTAAACACGATTTTCGTTAGACTCATCTTTTGCATAATTTTGGGATTTTATTGTATCTTGATATTCTAGAATTTTTTTGCACTGCATTATCCACAAGTGTATTGTTTTATATTGTCTACATTTCTTTTAGAACTTTTTTTATTTTAAAAATTAATTGGGTCTTCCTTTTGTAATACACTAATATTTCTATATTAGTAATACAAATTTTTTTTCTATGCAGACAAATTTACAGTTTTAAATGTCACTTACAGACAGAGAAGAATATTGACCATTTGACAATGAGATTACCACATTGATGGTGTCCCCAAAATTTGTAACGCATTCACGAAACACCCTGAAGTGTAATGTCTATAAATTCTTGTCCTAATAACTTTTGGTTTGGTTCGCTTTCCAGACATTGAGTTAAAGTTTCTCTAAATCAAAAGTTTAGCACACTAAACAAAAACTCTAACTAATTTCTAGATTTATTTATTTGGCTATTCCAGTTTTTATTCACAACTTGCTAGAAAAATAGATTAGACCATTACAGATTTTTGAATAGTTTTCTACCACCAGAGTTTCTGCATCAAATCATCATTTATAAGAGAGTGCTTGTAAGGTTGATAATTCGAGAGTTAATTATATAACGTTACATTCCCATTCAAACCATAGTTAATCTTAAAAACACTAAATATGCATAAAATAGAAAAAAAAAAGAAATTGAATTATTTGCATGATTATTTCAGAAAAGCAAGTACCTTAGAATACAGCAATTTGCCTCGAGAATTGCAAGGCAAGAGATCATCTACTAACACGGTCGTCCAACAACCATCTTTACATAAACGCACTTGGTATGCTCCTTGGGGGCATATAGTTCTAGTTACCATAACCTGCTCTACTAGCTCTGGTTTCTCTGCTAACACGGCTAATGCACTTAACAACCAACAATTGCCGAGGATACCTGGAGATGAAACAAAGATATATCAAGATTTAATTTCACCATCTTACTCTCATTACACTTCATTGAAAATATCTACTTGTTTTTTTTTCATTTGATATCAAAAATTGGAATGAAGATGGAGATAGTTAGTTTTGTGAAACACATTTACCTGTTTTGAAAATATATTTTTTTAAAAATTTCAAAAGTTAAACATGTAATGTTTGGAGAATTTGTTTTCTTTTAGCCTATAAAAAATTATTAAACTCATTATAAATTATTATGCTAACAACATACATAAAAGAATAAAAACAAAAAATGTATATAAAAAGGAAAACAAAAAAAAAAATGCATATATAAAATAAAAATAGCATTTTAAGATTAATTTCTTTAATAAGATGATAAATATTTAGATGATTCTTTCTTTGCTGGCATCTTTTTGCCAGATTTATGATTTTTATGATAAAGTTTATATGACTACAAATCTTCGTTCTTAATTGTTTAAAAATTTTACTTGTTCTCCACATTTAAGGAAGTCACCAATAAGCTGCTTTAGAGTTTGGAATACCATGCATCATTGCAATGAATGGTTTTTATCATTTAAGCTGGATTCTCATCAGATACTAAGATCTTATGTCCCAGAACGTCAATCAATCAGGACCCAGAATGGGCAGGTTTAGTTTGGTTTGTCGCTCTACAGTCATTTTTGTGCATACTTTGGGCTAATTAGATCGAGAATGGGCAGGAGATCAGGCTTCTGATAAGTTGATGTTCAGAGGCATGCGATCTCAATATCTGGTCGGAGTTCAGCTTTACTATGTTTGCAGAATTAATCAAGTAGTAATTTAATAAAGCATGAATAGGGGTTACCAGTTTGAAGTAAAGTTGTTCTTTACGTAATGATAATAAACTTTAAGAAGCAGCCTTATCTTCCTCCCATGGATATATAAGGAAATCGTCACTTTTTTTTTTTTTTTTTTATTATGTTGCATTGAAAAAAATGGATAAATGCATCCCTGTGTATGCCGGAATCGAGAAATTTGTGAAAGGAGAACTGGGCCTTATACTTTTCATAGATACGTAAGAATGAATAGAGAATGTTTTATAAGAATTTTATTTATTATATGCAATTCATATATCGAAACCTCTATTATATAGATAATTTTTATTTCACGAATAGCTGTAATATTAATCTATTGATCAGAATTAATTTAAATGAGTTTAAAATTAATTTTATTCATGGATTTCAGGGTTTTGTAACTTAATATATGTGACAGATGTTGCTTGTTTTTTGGCGATTATCGATACTGTTAGCGAGAAGTATAAAAAAGATTTAATATGCAACTATATTCAAAATAAATTCACTTTTTTTTTTTTTTTTTAAATTTCAAAATAAATATCAATTTAATGTCTCTAAACGTTTATAATGTTTATTCTATTAATCAATAAAATTATTTTTTATATTTTGCACTTTATGCAGAAATTATGCTACATTACACGTGGAAACTTTATTAGATATTATTGTATATTAATTTGTATAATTTACCAAGTTTATTTTACTTTTTTGAGCCTGATGGCCGCATGTCTGGGGCTCGGTGCCACAGGTTTCGGGTCCGAGTTCCGGCGGTGACATGGATGTTTATAGTGGTTCAAAATTCATTTTAAACCGTAGGTCTCGTTCTAATTTGACTGTAGTGCTTTCGGCTAACAACCCTATCCCGTAAAAGAACACATCTCCTGTCTCGAAATCTGCCAGTAGTCAAACGGCCTTGCCCCACCAAGGGGCTGTTACGCCAATGAAGAAGAAATATTTTACTTCTATATTTTTGTGAGGTAGAATTTATCTGTGTGCGAATGCATATTTTCGATTAATAAATATATGCATATCAATACAAAAAAGCTGTGTTCACCATAGTACGAAAAAGGACGGCAGAGTTTAGCCTCATTACGTTCCTTCCGAATAGGGAAGCACTTATATATATATACAGGGGGTAATTAAAATAATGGAAACACCATGGAATTATAAAGAATCCTTTATTAGTATGGTGTAGGATCGCCTTTGGCATATAATGCAGCTTGGATTAAAGGAATATTGTACCATTCTTCAGGGAGAGATGCTGGTAGAGGATCTTGATTCCGTATTGAACGCTCTAAAATAGACCATAAAGGTTCAATGATATTGTGGTCGGGTGGCTGTGCAGGCCAAGGAAAATGTTTAACTTTATCCTCGTGTACTTCAAACCATGATTGGACAAGTCCCGCTGCATGGATGGGTACATTATCATCCTGGAAAATTTCATCTCCAGCAGGAAACAAAGTTTGCATCATAGGATGGACATGGTCAGCTAAAATTTCTCTATACTTCTTCCTTTGAGAGTTACGATTGGTCCAGCAGAAAAAACAACACGGCTGCCCATATCATGACAGATCCACCTCCATGCTTGACAGTTGGAAGGAGACAATCACGATCATACGCTTGTGCAGGTGTCCTCCAAACGACGATTTGTCAGACCATATTACTTTCTTCCACTTATCAATCGGCCAAGTTTTGTGAGTGTGGCACCACTGTAGAGGACGTTTGGCATTAATATCTGTTACAAGTGGATCGGGAATTGCTGCTCTGGCGTAAATGTCCTGTTCATGAAGGTGCCTTCTAACTGTAATGATTAACACTGGAGAGTCCAAATGCTGATTGAGCTCTGCGGTCACTTTGGCTGCAGTTGTTCACTTTTGAGACATCACAATCCGCTTCAATACCCGTCGGTCTCTTTCACTGAGCTTCTCTTTCCGTCCACTCTTTTGCTTTGCCGAGTTTGTCTTGCCACGCTGTGTATATGCTGTCATGACTTAGACAACGTAACTCTAGAAACGCCTAAAAGTTGGGATATTTCGGTTACACTTGCTCCAGCTGGACGGGCTCCTACAATTTGGCCTCTTTGAAAATCTGAAAGGTCCGACATTTGACGCATTTGAAATAAATCCAAGACTTACAGAACTTCAATAAAGCTACCACATATTACCAGAATATATACATTTCTATTTAAAAAAAAAAAAAAAAAAAAAAAAAAAAAAAACTAGTAGCTATTATTATATTTTAATGCTTACGAAGCGCATTCAAAAATGTCACTTTTATTCACAGGTGTTTCCATTATTTTGATAACCCCCTGTATATGGAACTAACTACAGACCAAAAGAAAAACGGTAAATGCCATATTTTTTGTTGATCTAATCATGATTCAAACAACCATGATGGTGAGTACTGGAATATAGGCTCGGTATTCTTCATTAGCAGTGCATAAAAAAATTGTCGCAAATAAATATTTTCAAATGCTACAAATAAAACTTGTCTATTTTTCTTATCTATAAAGTGAAGGATTTTCAGCATTTTATAGTATATTGTTTTTCAAAAAATGCAAGAAAATCATTGACAAGATTTTACCCTGGGAAATATCAGAAGGCATCGGCGTCCGAAATACTGCCCATTTGATTTGCTCTTCGTACGGATCGCAAGTTATTTCAGTGGGCCTCAGCCACTGGTCAACAGATTCATCACGTGGTTCTTCAGGGTTATAATACAAGGACTTTGGCAATGGAGGAAAAGAATCATCGATAAAATATTCATTGTTCTGGAAAAGAAGAAACAAAATTTTACAAATAAAATTAATGTTTTGTTTCCTTGCAAAAGGAATATTTCACTATTATACTTAACAGAGCAAAGAAAACAAGAATAACTAATACAATTTTAACGGTTAGAATATTTTATTCAAGTTAGAAATACATTTTAATTAAAATTTTTTTTATTTAAATAATGATTAGATCTCTTTAAATAGGATTTTTTTTTTTTTTTAATTCAAGTATACAACATATTTTATATATAGAGATTAGTATTTCAGATAAATGTATACATCATTATGTAATCATTTCTACCTATATAAGTAAATAATGAGTACAACACAAAATTTTTAATCTGAACATTAAATTATTCATGACGATTTCGCTGTTAGATACTATCAGAAAATTTTTTAATTAAACTAATATTTATAAATGTAAAACTCTGTAATGCATTGCTTTAAAAATTCTTAAAAAAATAAAATGAAAGATTTCTTTCTTTTAATAACATGAATGGCTTATCATATTCATAAAAAGAAAATAATATATGAATTCATTCTCTAATATTAATATCAACTGATAATTAAATGCAATTCTTATGACATTACGAGTATATTTTATAAGTAATTAGTTTAAATTTAAAATACCCCAGTAGGGATATATTTTTAATAAGATTGTTTAGCACACAATTTTATCACTAACAATATATCATTTACGTGTAATACAGGTTTGGCAGTCTAAATTAATTTTTTTACAAACCAAATAAATCCTTCTCAAAACTATGGTCTTATTTAAATGTTAGTACTGAAATATGTTCACATATCTGAAACTTGGTCACTAACAGTAAGAGAAGAGAAAATGTTGGCAATCTTTAAATTGGCGAAAATACAATTTTGAACTTTGCAAACTTTTTAGAGATAGTGGCATTCTAAAATGTATTAAACGGAACAGAATGACATGGGCCGGTCATCTCATGAGAATGGAAAATGATAGAGCTGCTTTGAAGGTTTTCAATGTAATCCCTTTAGGACAACGACCAAGGGAAAACCCGAAAAAGAGATGGGTCGACTGTTTAGACTCTGATTTTAATGTTATTAAGATTAAAAACTGGAGGTCCACGGCTAAGAGAACAACCTGGCTGGATCTTTTAAAGAAGTCCAAGGCCCACAACGGTCTGTCGAGCCAGTTATGATGATGATTTGTACATGCGTATGTTTATAAAGACTTACATGCATATGTGCATCTAAATATGTATTCCTCTACAAGTAGTGATATACTGTACAGGCACAAATGTATGCTTAAATAAAAATATATTAATAGTTTTTTTCTCAACAAGAATGATATTGTAGCACCTTCGGCAACAAGTGCATATTTACTATGCCTGTATGCAATTGGATTTGTATGTATGTGCTCATCTATCCATGAGTACATATATGCAAATGAGTGCTTATATGCGTATGTTTGAGCATGCATATGTACGCCCATGTATGTTTACGCATATTATATATATATATATATTACCACAACATAGGTACACATTTACTTAATAGCCTTCAAAGTAAGCTCCTTCAGAAAACATACACTTGCTGCACCGTTCCTACCATTGCTGAAACCAAACGATGAACGTCCTGTTGTGGTATCTTCCGAAGTTCAACCAGCACGCAATCTTTTAGGCGACAAAACGGTTATCTTTGGTGTACATTTTTAACTTGGAGAAGGGACAAATATCTGATGGTGCTAAATCCGGTGAATACAGAAGCTGGTGGAAGAATAGAATATTCTTTTCTGCATAATAATCCATGTGTGGGAGGGAGCATTATCGTGATACAATGATCATCCTGCTTGCCATTCGGCGGGACATTTTCTTGGGATTGATCAGTTTTTTCAAAACTTGCTCGTACAAAGGGCCGTTAAGAGTTTGTCCAGCTGGTACAAATTCATGGTTCAACACACCTTCGTTGTCGAAAACTGCAATGAGTATCACTTTGTTTTGCATTTAGCATGATCAGATTTCTTTGGTCATGGAGAGGACATTGTGTGCTATTCTGACGACTGCGTCTTCGTTTCGGGTCGTAAGAGCACACCCAGGTGTTGTCACGAATAACGATTGTCTCAAGAAACGTCGGGTTCCAAAACATTCGGCCACAGCTTGTTATGAATTCCGGTAGTAAAAAATATAGACGTTGTAAAAAAAAATAATAAATTATCTTGTGGTAATAAAAAATTACAGCGAAATTCGGGGAACTTTTTGACAGTCCCTCGAGTTGTTCATATATGAGTGCATGTTTTTATGTGTTTTTGTGTAAAAGCCGCATAAATAAACGTGTTTACAAAACAATATTTTTATTAAAAAAATTGTTTAACTCGGTTATCGGATTCAAAATATAAATTTTACAGTAAGACACATTTATCAAGCACTACAGTGTGTGTCGTACAGTTATTTCCAAAAACTTCTTAAGAGTGATTCATGCAGAATGCTTTATACACTTCACAATTTGCATAATCCATATAAGCTCATAGTTACAACAAAACACAAGTTTTTCTGTACAGGCACTTTTCTTTTGTATTCGAGGACCGTACTTATCGCCAAACAAATCAATAATCGGCTAACCTGGTAGTCGCTTTAACACAAAAAGTAACGTTAATTTCGATAAAATTTTGCTCAATGCATATTGAAAGCTCTTTATTAGCAAATGTTTTGTTAAGCAATCAGAAAACTGTCTTTAGAATTTATATGAACAATTTCAATTAAATTATCATCGACCGAATTTCGAATGAAGTTCTATAAATGTGATTAATTTAAAAATTTTCCATTACATTTTTAGAGAAACAAATAGCAGCTTGATTATTAAAGTAATGTAATGTGTGATGCAATAAGGAATCAAATTAAGTGCAGATAGATTCTTTTATGCTCTGACATAGAACTACCAAATTCGATTCATAGAAGAAAGGACAATATATTTTTGCTTACTTGATCGCCATGAAAAAGATACATCTTCAAAATAAAAATATAACCTCTCGTCGAATGATGGTTAGTTAAATGTGATTCCCAATTAGTATCAGAATAACATTTTAAATCAAATCCTTTGACATTCGAGTGGTTTATCTTGTAGATTTTAGTCGAAAAGACATAATTCAAAATATCTACAACTATTTTCCAGTGCTGAAAAGTGTAGTTTGTACTTATTGTGTAGTTGTAACTTATAGCCGGTCTACTTCTATCAGCTGAAAATGAAAGGCATTCCATCAACGATGAGGATACCAACATCTTTGCATTAAATCGATTTCAATAATTTCACGTTCAGGCAATTTGCTTGTAGAGAATAACCAACTTTAAAAGGAAAATTAACAAAGTTAGGTAATTCCTGAAAGCTGAGTTATTTTATGCAAGTATAGAGAATTAACATAATAAAAAAAATTTAGTTCTTCCAAGTTCAGTAACATCAAATTTACTTTTTATCAAATTAACTGTATCGTGTATTAAATAATTAATCTTTACATAAACAACAATGCTTTTCTACATGTGCAATCAAAATAACACTGTTAAATTTATATGCACTGTTACATCATTGTAATTTAACAAATCTAGAATTTTTAGATGCAAACTAGTTCATTTCTCCATTGTCTTAAACTCTGGTGCAAACAGTAAATAGACTTATTAAAATAGCAAACTTAACTTTCTAATCTATTTATTCCATGTACAGGTAGTTGTCACATACAAATCAATTTATTGAATTTACCAGAGACATGCATCCAATTGTCCATTGTGTAAATGCAACATGGATACCGATAATATTAAAAAGTAATTTAACAATCGTAAAATTAACTACAGGAGAAAAAATATCTCATAAAAATCAACTTCTGGTCTTTGTCTAAAACCTTGTGCTACTAATTTAGCTTTACATTTCCTTGGAATATTTACTACATCTTTCTTTATACTAAATACCCACTTACTCCCAATTATAAGAACATTACTTGGTGGATCGACTAGATTCCATACATTACAGTCCTTACATTATAAAAAGTTCTTGCATTTCATTGTCTTATTTTAATTTATCGGAACTAAGTTGCGTTTTTCGAAAGATTCGGAAATTTCTACTTTATCATACTGTAATATGTCATACAATATATCATTTGAAATCTAGTACTTTGAAAACCAGTAACATTGTTGCAATCTGTAGGACTGGATTGAGGGATTATCGGATTTACGGAATCTTAAGATTACTATTAGGATTTAAAATACTTATCTGCTTTACAATCTTCACTTTTAGGATTTAAAAAACAGCATCTTCAATACTCTAGTTTAAAAGTTAAATTTATCCCAGATAAAATCGATTTCCATCATAATATTTCTTGGCCTCATTTAAAGATCATAGTCTTATTTTAATAACGAGTGGATAGTAAAAAATTTCAATGTGTTAGTATCATTGGTATTATGGATCCGTTATACCTTTTCCAAATCACTAATATTTAAATGTTTTCAGGAATTTCCTCAACTTGATCAATTGTTGAATGATATTCAGCATCAACTAAATCGTCAGATTTAATGCGCAAGTCTAATTTCGTGTAATCCAAAGTTCTGTTTTTTTCAAACGGACACGCAACACAGTTTTCAGTTTCATCGATTTTTACGTGAATAGTTTTAATACACACAGACATACATACATACATAAACACGCAAAACCATGTATGCATACATATATATATAGGAACATTACTTACCATACATACACATATACACAAGCATAAACCTGCATACTCTCACAAATATACAAACGCATACACAAGCGCATGTATACATATGTAAAATATGCACTTGTTTCTGAGGGTATATAATCATGTTTACTGAAAAAAATACAGATTAATGCATGTGTATTTAATCATACATCTTTATCCATGCCAGTACATCACTCATAGAAGACTACATATTTATTTAAACGTACATATGCATATACCTCTTTGTACATACATATATGCATAATGCATATGTACTAACATATAAAGAAAACCAAAAGTTTAAGAAGGATTTACTTACTTTGCAAAAAGGTTAATGCAATTTGCAAAAGGGTGACTCTGGTTTGCAGCAAAAAGGTTAATTTGATTTACAAAAAGGTTAATTTGGACTGTCAAAACTGTAACATATTTCTGAGACTTTTTATTTCAGAGTATAAAAAGTAAAATAAAAATTTTTTTTAAAAGTAATAGAGGAATATATCTTACTTGTTTACAAAAAGTAATAATTTCATGCCACTGCAACCTGGCAAAATTTTCTTCAACATTTCTTAATTCTTCTGTAAGCTCACTCTCACCATGACAAGAAGAGGTGTTGGGTCTCGCAGAGTCAGGCCTCAACGATATAATACTCCGAGACGTCTGGCACATTTCACACATCACTTTATCAGTAGCATTGACGAAAGTGCAAGATGAGCATTCCCAACTGTCAGACTGGTTATTTGATCGATGCCTAAGTGTTCTGTTTGCTAGCTGGTGATGATTAGAATTATCCGACTCGTATCTTGAAGTGCTACAAACCCTACATTCAGTCAATGAGTGGTGATTGCGAAGCGTACAAACAGAGCATATCCAACTCTCATTTGGTTTCAAAGTTCTGAATTGTTTGTTACTTGTACTGTTTAGCTTCGAACCACCACAAGCACAACAAAATCTCTCATTGCATGAGTTTATCAAAGTACATTTTACACAAGTCCACTGATCGACAACTGGAACACCTAATAATCGACTTAGATGGCGACCAGAGTCCGCCGAACTGTTTCGGGAATAAATTTCGCCATTGGTGTCAGCAATTCTGTTAGAGTTAACAGCAGCTCCAGCAGCAGTATTACAGCTTTGACAGGTTGTAGCCCACCCTGGATTAAACGTAAAAGAACACGCATTACACACCCAAGTCTCTTCTGATGCAGACATCCTAGTCAAATCATCTCCACATAAAATATCAGTCTTGGGAGAAGATAAATCGGCACTGTGCCCATTCATAATAGGCTCCTTCTTCAAAGGCACAGGCTTACAAGACGTACTGTTGGGTACTTCCGAAAAGATTTGCTTCTTCTAGATAGAGGCGGACTCCTATTTTGTGGGTCTACCGAATTGTTTAGAGAGTTTTTCAACTCTGATAAATACCCTAAACTGAAAGCATTGCGGGGTAAAGTAGTTGGAATATTCGGTTTCTTAGGCGTTTCGCAGATCTCACAACGCGTCAGACTACCAGAGTTCTCATAAGTGCATCTTTTACAAGCCCATGGCACCTCATTTTCAGCTTCAGGATCAACAAGCATAACATCGTCAGCTGAATGCGCACCATTAACGGAATTATCAGTGTTTTCCGCTTGTTCCCTAGGGGAGGAAGAGGTTCCGTCCGAATTATGGCGACTGAGTTTTGCTCTGTTTCTCTTTTGAGCCGATCGCTGCCTCTTTGGTGAACGATTATGTGACAGTTCCGTTCTTTTAGCTGGCACAGATTGAGAATTTAAAAATCCGTCAGCTCGTTTGAAGTGTATGTGGCATTATTATGTTTAGCCGTTTCGCATATGATGCACTGATTAGTAGAAGAGATGTTAAGAAACTGACAATTTTCACAAGTCCATTTACTATCAAGCTTCGGCAGATGCCTCGGTGATATGAATTGGCTTGCTACGAATGGATCATTTATATCATTTTTAGTGAAAGCGTTTTTGCAGTTGACTAAGCTTAGACAAAGCTTTCTGGGGTGAGATTCCATAAGCTCCAAAGTGCCTCAGATCTTCAAATGTATTGAGTGGTTTGCTTTTCAGATCATTTCGCTTTCGCTTACAATTGCAGAGAATGCAGCTATCTGTGATGGAAGGATTATAGTTATGACAGTGATGGCAAAACCAACGGAAAACATAATCGGCATGTTGAGCTGATGCATTATGACTAGATGGGGTATCTATACCAGAATCAAAGGTAGGAGTGGAAGGTAAATCATAATCTGTATTGCTGCAAGAATCAGAAATTTCTCCTTTGCGAGACGTACAGACAACACATTCAGAGCAAGTTTCCAAGTTAAGAAAGAAACACTGAGAACACTTCCATTTTGGAGTCTTCTTTCTTATGCACTTCACAAAGGTCTTGTCTAAGAAATTGACTTTGTCTTTCTTCCGCTCGTCTGTGGCAGACAATTTCAGATCACCGCTGCCTTCTTCCTTAATGGCATCTGCCAAATTAACAAAGAGATGAGATAATGCTAATCCTGACGCTTGGTTAATATCGAGTAGTGGCATGCCATGCCAGCTAACACTGCGGTTTTTAACTGGAACTTCATTACGGCCTTCGCTTGTGGTCGATACAGCTTTCTTTAATTTGTCTTTCTTGACTCGAAGTTTTGCTTTGGGTGAATACCTAAGAAAAAAAAAGTAATAATTGTTACGAATTATTTATTCTGAAAATTTTAAAAATTTGCACCAAAATTATTTTAAATCCTTACTAAATGAACAAAATAAATGCTTAGATTATGACAGGCAACGACGACGACGATTTGCCAGATTAACGGAGAACCTTGGTTGCTTAGCAACCTCTATCTCCTGCTTTGTGAGTGAGGGAAATTTCTTAAGCTTGAAAGTAAGTATAAGTATATTATTAATTTATTTAAAAATTAATTATTCGAAATTTTTATTAATTAATAACAAAAAAATTATGCATATATAACTTGTTTTATATTATTATTATAATTTCAAGAAGGTAATAAAAAAATAGATAAACAATAGAAACAAACAAAAACGATTGGAGGAGGAAATTGTGACTCAGTGGAGAAACTGCATGGTAATTCGGAAAGGAGATTTCGGAACGTTAATGAATTATATTATGACAGGCAAATGAGTATCGTTTAATTATATTTTTGTGGTCTCTGCTGAAAACGTAAAAGCTACAGTACTTTTTTTTTTTTAAAAATAATATAAACACATGAAGATCTACATTAAAAAGTAAAGAAGAATAAACAATAATCAATTATAATCGGCACAGCCGATATAAAGGTTACCATAAAATTTAGAATTTAAAAGTAAGAACAAAACGCATAACAGCAATCTTAAAAAAAATTATAGAATTCCAAGCGATTTTCTGTTATTGGGGGAAAAAACCATTTTCACTTTAAAATAAAATAGCTTTTTGCTTTTACCAGATGATCTTTTAGAACAATTTTACATTATTTGATTATATAATTATCAGCTCGTCACAGAAATGTAAACAAATATTATGTATAAAAAGTTCGTGAAAGAAATAAAAAAAAAAAATTGAAAGTGGCCAAGGACACGAAAAACTCTACTCCCAAAACAATATGCATAATTTTATGGGTAATAAACAGCTATTTTATGAAGAGGAAAGTGTTTGCACTCATTAGAAATGTAAGAGTAATAAATTTAAAACAAAGAAAAAATAATATTATACACAAATTAAAAAAATTTTCACGAAAGACAAACATCTACTATAGACAATTTATATACGAAATCGATACTAACAATACGCGATTTTTTTTTTATCAACAATACTCGACATTGTAAGTTAATAAGGTCAACAAAATAAGTCATAATAAGATTTACAACATTTTCCTCTACATATCCATCTATATCTATAATCTAATATCCATCTATACCTATCTAGAATAGTTCTATGTCAGTTTGCTATCTAAGATATTTTCCTATTTATATAAAATTTCTATTCTCACTTCTTTGAATTCACTATCTCGATTTTCTTTTTAATTATTATCCTGTAATAAATTTACTAAGAAAATAAAGCTTTTAAATTGTTTACGTTTGCCATTAATTTAATAATTTTATTTACTCTTTAATTAAGTTGTCAAGGTATAAATCCATTATAAGTATCTAATCAAGAAACTAATTATATTAATTTAATTATAATGTTCCACTATTCTAAGAAAAATAAAACTAAAAAAAAAAAATTATACATTTCAAAAAAATAATAATAAATAAAATAACAAAAAAAAACTTTTTAAAATTAACTATAAATTAAATTTAAGAAATTAGTCTAGCTCATTAATTTTAATATATTTGATACACATTACTAAATTATACAATCCAGGAACAGTTCTTTTTTTTTTTTTTTTTTTTTTTTTTTTTTTCTTTTGGACTTGCACAAATTGGAGGGAGTTAATAGAACTAAGTGTAACTATTAATTCATTAATTTTTTTTTAATTGTTCTGAATTTTAAATAAGAGCCGGTTAATATTGCAATGGGCTTGGCGTAATCTTTAGTTGGCGCCAAAATACTCGCCATAGAGAAAATAACAACGATTTGAGCAAGTTATCTAATTACAATAATATAATGTCAATAATTAGAATTATTGACAGAAATGTACGTGATTTTTAATGTGAGAAACTTTTCGTCTAATTTCTTTTAATAATTACATATAAACACTTTGAAAACAAACACAATTTTTTTATTTAACTTAATAATGGAATATAATAAAATGATAACAGTTATACTTTTATATACAGTAATAAAAAATTAGTATAAATAACAGTTAATGTGTAGTATATAATAACTTAATATGTAAGATATAATAACAGTAAATTTATAGTATATAATAACAGTAAATATGTAGTATATAATAACACTAAATATGTAGTACATAATAACAATTAATATGTAGTATATAATAACAATTAGTGTGTAGCATATAATAACAATTAAAAGTTTTAAAATTAAACATTATTAAAAGCAACGTGCAATAATTTAAATACATGAAAAATACACATACGACTCATATACATACACGATACACATAATTTAAATTAATGAAACAAGCTAAGAAATCATTCACACAATTTCAAATACTACCTATTAAGAAAAACAAAATTTTACCTTCGCAATTCCAAACACACAGAGAGAGAGCTACAACTGTATGTACCGAAAAGAGATTTACTGGTTCCGCATTAAATCACACGCGACTGAAACGAGCAATTTTGACGGCGGCTCACAGCTGGTAGAAAATGCGTCTTGTGACTATGGTAACCGGCCAATATCAAAATTATTGACCTGAAACTAGGTAGCTTCAAGTTCAAGGCAAATAGAAACTTCCGTGTTGCTTAACAAGAAAGCCAATAAATAGCATAACAATGCTATGATTTCTCAAATTGGAGAGAAATATCAACACAAGTTGATTTTCAGAATGAAGACAAATCAACTACGTCAAGGTTACTTTAACAGGCTGAGACGATGGATGCTTTAATTTCCTGCAACACGTAATGAAGTCATCTTTAAAATGACCCGACAAGTACAGTGAAGGTTCTAACTTTAGCGTTAGAAGGAATAACTCATGCGTTTATATTCAATGCAAGGAAAAAAATTGGTAAATATCAAATGGGTCAAGGTAGCCGACTTTCCGTACCACAATAAACATTAGCTAAGTGTTTTAAAAAACATTTACATGCTAATGAAATAAATTTTCTTTCTATAATTATAATAATAATAAAGTAACAAATTTTTATCTATGTAAATATAAATATCATGTATATTTATATTTAAAATATTTTATTATAAAAAGAAATGGTGTTGTTTTCAGACATAGATAACATGCCCAACTCGTGGATTAATGATAATGTGAGTAAATAAATGTGCGAATGGTTGAGTAATGTTATCTATGCAAATATGCAGTGCCTGACAGAAGTTTTCGTATTTGATATATTTCCAAGAAAACAACAGTTAAATAAATAAATTTCAAAATGATAAGGACATGAAGCTTTCAGCTACTTTCGTTATTTGCTAAGGATACAGGCATCCTAATTGTACCTGTCTAAATTAATTGAAATCAATTATATAATTCATTTATATTATTCAGCTACCATATTATTTTTGGATTATTTTTATAATCCAAATTGCTCATTTTCTATCGATTCCTTTTAAATTGATGTTAAATTCATAAATATAATTCTCAATATTAATGATTATGGGTATATTTACTCCATAGGTACTCAGCAACAGGTACGTCCGTATCCGTATACGTAGACGAAAATACAGTTTGGTTTATCAGTTCTTTTTAATATTTTCAAATTTTGAAAAATTAAAAAGAAAAAAAAAATAGTTTTAAACTTACATAAATATCACAAAAATTTCGTACACGATTTAGATCCGCATCAAATTTGTTTATTTTAAATTAATTTCAAGAATATTTAATTGCTTTTATCTGGTCTCTATTTATATAACTAGGATATATTCGATACAAGTTGAAGAAAGCCTATATTCGGTCGAAAATTAATTAATTTGCACATCAATTATCATCGTATTGCAAAAAGATTATATCATAAAAAAGCAAGTTTAAGTGATACAAATATTTTCTCTATCACAAAACGTTATAAAAAAAATAATAAAACCCCACTAAATTAAGATGTGAGGAAAACAAAGCTATCTCATGGAATAAAGAGAATCAACATTCGAAAAATAATAAAAGCAAATCCAAATTATTGCCCACAAAACATGAGCAAAATACGTGCAAATTCAAGTACAATTCAAAGAATAATTCAATCAGTCAGGTTTCATGGCCGAGTAGCAAAGAAAAATTTTTTGATTATTATAAAGAAGTGAAAAGTTCGTTACTCAGAAACATGAAAAAAATATTTTTACAGTGTTATTTTTTGTTATGTTATTTTTGTTTTGTTTGTTTAGTGTCATATTTGCTAATCAAAAAAAAAGATGAATTTTAAAAACTGAACTTATTCCATTTTTAAACGAAGGAATTATCGAAATTCTGGTTTAAACTGATTTTATAACCTTTTTTTAATTAACTTTTATTAAAATCACTATTAATCTGATTTACTGTTTTTGAAATACACAAAATAGATGCAATTTTATTGCAAAAAGGACATCAGCAATTAAAAGAAAATGCGATATCTATAAGTATCGCATTACATATTCTACTTTCACAACTTGAAATTTCCTGTCACTATCTTAAAATTCATAACCCATTGAAAGACATATTGTTATAAAATAATAATTATTATAAAAATCATTGCAATTAATTTTAAAACAATAATTCTTAGTTATAAAAAATTTTTGCTATAAATAAATCAGCATAAAAACTTGTTTTTTTAAGTTAAGGTAACTAATAAATAAATTGGAAAAATACAGGATATTAATAGTTTGGAATTAAAGCAATTACAATAAAATTAATTAAGTAACTTCTAATAATAACGTCAATGTTCTTTCAATCTCAAAATAGTAACAGAAGTCATCAACATCCTTTGAACCTTAAAATAATAACAGATGAAATTATGACTGCTCTTTGAAACTCAATAAAAAATTCTTAAGTAATTAATTTGTGCTATTAACAGATTTTGAATAGCATTCGAGTGTTCCCTATGTACCTAATTTCGCCACCTTATTTAAAATTAACTCCAATAAGGAACAATCACAAAGAGGATTGCTAATAACAATTATTCAACGATTCAAGGTTAAAATTAGGGTTTCTTATATGGGAACAATCAATTTGTTTAAGCATTTTATACTTTTTATATATTTTTTTCAACTTGGATTTTGAATTAATTAAAAAACAAAATTTAAAACTATTTATTGGTGATAGTGTAATTTATCAGTAATATTTAAAAAATAGTTGCCTCTCTTGACAGAATCCGTGCCACAAAAAATATATACATATTTACTCAGACTAATTTATAAATGAAAAAAAAAGTACATGAGATGTGCCAGATATGCACTGATAAAAACAATTTCTATATTAGATCAATTTTTAGAAATTAAATTAGTAAGCTGCACCATGACAGAAAGCTTTTGTTTTCGAAAGAACAATTCAAAACGGAGTATTCGGCGTAATAATTTCACTTCATCCATTAGCCTTAGAAAATGCGCCCATTTCTTATAATTAGTAATACTTAAATATCTATTGTCATGTGTGAGCATGATGCTGTTCTGGTTAGAGGTCTGCGATGTCTTCAAAAATAATAGTTTAAAAAACTAAAAACACGCTTTTAGAGTTAATCAAACTATAAAAAGTAAAAAATAATTGTTAACATAAGAATAAAATTACTGACGAGAAAATGAATGTCACTGTTCTAAAAGCGTGGGGTGCTTTGTAAGACATTTTTATACTAACTCTGTATTTTGGAATGAAACTAATGAAAAATTATAACGATTGATATCGAGCACCCCACGCTTTTAGAACATTGACATTCATTTTCTGTCATTTTATTCTTATGTTAACAATTATTTTTTACTTTTTAGTTTGATTAACTCTAAAAGGGTGTTTTTTAGTTTTTTTTAAAACTATTAATTTATTTTTTACTTTGATTAACTCTAAAATCATGTTTTTTAGTGTTTTTAAACTATAATATTTAAATGAGGTCCCGGTACGGAGGACTGGAACTATAGTTCTTACAATAATTTAATTGTGAGTAAAACAAAGGCTAAATGTGAATATGTCGAGCCAGCCAGGATTCGAACAGGGAATCACCTGATCCTTAGTCAGGCGTATTATCCGTTGTGCCGCTGTCCCACGTAGGTTTGAATGTCTTTACTGAATACTTTCATTCTACATGGGTTAAATTGCTCTTCATACGTTAAAATAAAATCACTAATCCTGGCGATCCTAATCATGATGAGATCATACATATATCAAAATATTTTATTGCCGTTGGTCCTTGATAAGTCTACAACGCTTAAATTAAATCTGATCGCGGAAAGTAGGGCAAAATCGAGCCCAAAGAGTCAGTTACATACATACAAACAAACATACAGGTGAAACTAATAAAAGCATATTAAAAATGAAGCTATAAAAGCCCGTGGCATCTCCAAAAAGGTGAAGCAATAAAATAAAATATAAGTAAGAGTACGAGCTATTATTTAAAACAGATTTATCTCCTTTCGCAACGCGAGAAACTTTCATTTCACAAACTTTTATTTTTTAAGTAAACACTGATTTGCACGCGATTTTATTTGTGTGTTTTAAAACTGGCAAGAAATATGCGTTGCTAAAAAAATAACGACTGACAAATCATGCGCTACATAGTTTATTTTGTCAAACCAGTTTCAATTGACTGGTTTTCAAAATATAAGCAGACTATCGTTTCATTATTTTCAAAATAGTATCTAAGGATTAGTTTATGTTTATAAAAGTTAATTAACCATCACTTATCAGACTTCTCTGTATAAATTTGGTATTGTTTTCATGTAGTATTTGAACAATTGCTTCTTCAAAAGTTCTAGAGTTTTTAAATTTTGTTATATTTTTGTCGCTACTGAATGTGATAGTTCTTGTGGGAATTCTGCCCTTTAGAGCTTCAATTTCACCAAGTCTCAAAAATATGTACTAAATTCTTAACTTAACAATGTAATTGTACTAACAGAGAAAATTTGAAATTTTAAGCACCTTTAAAGTTGATTCCTTTTTATTCTGAAACAGTGAAGGGAGAAGTTCAAAAGTGCTGTGTATAAAATGAACACCTGAAAATTTACTATGGATAAAGCTTTGATCGCAGCTACCTTCTGGTTGTGGCTAAATATAAATGCATTCTTATCTAATAACACCTTATAATTGATTCACCTATGCTCATTCAACTATTTGATGATAATTCTTGAAGAGCTTGCAAAACAACAAAGACAAAAGTTGATGACATCAAAATTATTCAATTGAAGGAAAAGCTACAAAAGATAAACTAATCCAGTACGTATTTTACATGTTAGTTATCTTCTCACAAACTGAAGCTACTTTCAAAAATAACTCGACTCAAGTCACAACGGAATAAATGTTCTCATTTACAAATTTTTCAGTTAATGAACAATCAGTGATAACATACAATAATAATTCGAAGCTTAGTAGAGAAATGCATACTTATCATCATTTATTGACAGCTAAAATTGCAAAAAGAGCCCTGCGCGAAAATATTCATTTTTTTGTGCTTCCATCTAATAGGGCATCGTTCCTTCTAATCAGGCGTTCGAAGGCATCGTCAAAGACACCTACTACAATAGGAAAAAATTAGCCTTCAAACCAAAACTAT
Source organism: Caerostris extrusa (assembly GCA_021605095.1). Classification (NCBI taxonomy): domain Eukaryota; kingdom Metazoa; phylum Arthropoda; class Arachnida; order Araneae; family Araneidae; genus Caerostris; species Caerostris extrusa. Next base: position 102,749 of record BPLR01017985.1, on the reverse strand, counting down.
GTTCTATGGCAGAAACTGACGAAAATAATGTTGACATTAGTGCTCCAACAACACCAATAATAATTTACCCAGACAAAATCATCACTATAAAACAAGTCGAGTTATAGTTTTAGAACAACCAAACTGAAAATTGGCTTCACCAAAAAGAAATAATGCCGAGTGATATATTTTAAAAGAAAGTTTAAGTACTTTAAATAGAAATTATCATTACAAAATTGCATTCTTTAAAAAATAAAATGGCAAAATCGCTGAATAAGGACCGTTAAGACTTGGTGTCAAGAAATCTTTTCGCCAGAGTGAGTCAAGTAGCAGTTTGCGATTGTAAAAGTAAGTGAATTGTTAACAGTACAAGAAACATGGGCTACCATATTTGATGACTTATCGCATATTTGGCGCTCTAAAAATGTCGCCAAACCCCAACGACTACTATTTTGCGATTTGACCAAAGAAACTGCATTATAACTTCATAAACTATCAATAAATTAGAAAGAAAGAAAAAAAATGTAAAAAGATTTTTTTTATTGTAAACAAAAAAATAATTACTACAATAATCGCCAAACATTCAGTCTAGATAAAACCACGCAATAATTTTGTAAGCTATCGATTACAATTAATATTTTCATATTACTGCTGGGCATTTAAGCACATTTCTAATAAAATAACTTTAAAAAAATAAAAAGCTATCGAAAATAATACGAAAAAAATTGGTTCACATTTTTATACAAAAATAAAAAAACAATTTAGTAATAGACTTAAGAATACAGAGTTTAAAGTGCAGAAATATTTTAAATTGTAAAATTTCTGCAAAAAAAAAAAAAAAAAAAAAAAACCGAAAATGTAAGAAGATACAGTCGAAATTATTCATAAATTTTCTTTGTTACTAAAAATAAAATAAATTACAACAGGGAAAGAATCAAAGTACTTACAAATAGATATTAAAAAAAAAAAACCAGACTTCAAGACTACTTATACTTTATAAAAATAAGATCATAATGTATATACTATCTACTTATATAAATAATATCACAAGAATATTATATAATGGATAAAATGCTGTGACTTCAAGATCGAAGCACGTCCGAAATAAGTATTGTATGACTACGAGTATTTTTATCACATTAAAATTTTTGTTTTAATATTTGCTCAGCGATATTCATTTTTATTTCAACTATACAAATACTGTTTATTTGAATAGGGCACGTAATCATTTTTTCAATCTGTTTGGATCGTAAATATCTTTAAATGTTGTCAATTTCTTTACTATGATTTTAATAGAATTTTTACCTGTGAGTTTCCATTGATTGCCTGTGGGGAGCACTGGATTGTTGAACTTTCATCAACCATGCAATTCCGCATTATAACCGAAAGTTGTTCCTGAATGTTGACATTTTTTAGCATTGTATTGCCAGGAGTTACTATCATTTGTGATATACCTCTAAGACTTCTATTGCGTTTTTGGAAACCATGCTATGAAATGTTTCTATCAATACACGTATTTGCGTTTATAATTGAGGTATTGTTACAGAAGCATTGCCACTTCATCGTCATTACAAACCATTGTTAGATCTTGTCTGTCCCCGTATTCCATCACCCGATTTGTCCTGAATTTTAATAATACATTACTACAAAAAGCAAGATGCAATGTTGCGTGTTTGATGTCTTGGTGGAAATAGAATGGGAGGGGAAACTAAGATTTCAAAAGGACATCTTTGAAAGTCTCGAACACTACAAGATTCCACCAAATTCGCGACACTGTCGCTTTCATTTCGATGTAACATTACATCATTGCAATTTTTTTTCTTCTTCTAATGCAGCTGGCAAATAGACCGTGATCTTCGCCATAAGGGCTGCACCGATGTTACTCACTTTGCATTACCCAGTGGGCACGTGTAACTTGATGGTAAGCCACGGACACGGAGTAACAATGCCCCCGCACCGCTCTACGATCCTATTAGGACCGGGACCTACGGTTTAAAGTGGATTCGAACCACTACAACACCCATGGGCAAAGCCGTGATAAATTGCAATAAAAATACTAATTAATTGACTTAAGACATTGTTCAGACGTCTGCGTGTGAAGATAGGCAAACGACGGCTTATGACAGCAAAGATATTATGACGAAGAGGTGCTGATTTGTAATGATGATAGGGTAATGAGACAATTTGAATATCGGTACAAACATTTGGAGGCAAACACGTAACAGATTCATCGGTAAAAGGCTTCAAAACTCACAATTAGAATGAACTTCAGACAACACACAATTCCAAGAAACAATTTTCAAGGAAGATTTTCATGGAAGGTGTGCTGTCCGATGGCTTCACTACTGCTACATAAACAAATGATGCAATCATTAACAGGTGGGCTGAAAGGTTCGTAGGCTGACACATAGAGGGCGCTACGAGTATTAAATCCATATGATTTTTATTTAGCCCTAACCGACGAAAATGTAAAAAAGTCCACAAAATAATTTCTGATAACCGTAAAGTGAAACTCATTGAGATAGCTGAGACCCTAAAGATATCAAAGGAACGTGTTGGACATATCGTGAATGAATATTTGGATATGCGAAAGCTCTGTTCAAAGCGGGTGCCGCGCGAGCTCACAATCGACCAAAAACAACAACGAATTGATGATTCTAAGCAGTGTTTGGAGCTGCTCAATCGTAATAAACCCGAATTTTTGCGTCGATATGTGACAATGGATGAAACATGGCTCTATCATTTCACACCGGAGTCCAATCGACAGTCAGCCGAGTGAACTGCACGTGATGAACACTAAAAATGCTATAACTCACATACTAATAGTGCGACAGCTGTCAAATTTATACACGTGTCTTTTGAAGGTTAGGGCCGAATAAAAATGGAATTAATGGAATGGATTAATCATATGGAATTAATAATAGTAGCGCCATCTATGTGTCAGCCTACGAACGTATCAGCCCACCTGTTAATATGAACTGAATTGAATTATTTATAAGAATTAAAGGAAAGAACAATAATATCTAGCCATGTGGATGGAATGCATCTTCATTCTATATAATCGATATAATTCGGTCTTATATCAAGATTAGATTTTATAAAAAAGTATTTTTAATAATGTAATTAATTACATAAGCAGAAATATCTCAGCAATATAAAGTTTGAAGCATTTTAAACAAATTATTATTTTTTTTATTTCTCATAAATTTCATCTTTCTTTTTAAAGTTAAAAAAAATATATTTGTAGTAATCAATTACAAGTTTGTTAATGATGCCATTGTAAAAAGACGAAAAGAAAACAATATGATATGCAATTCCATTTAAACATGATATGCAATTTTATGAAATATGTGGGAAGATTTACAAGAAACAAAGCTTAAATATGGACAATTTCAATAAATCCGTTAGGTTTTGATATCTACTTTCCCAAAGAATCTGTAAAATTGTCAAATAAAAAGGCAGAACACAATAGAAATGATGACGAAATCTAAATATTAGAACCAACTTCGAGGAACTGAAATTTTTAAGCTATAAAAGGGATTAGTACTGTAAATCATTCAGTAGCATAAATTCAAGGCCTACTGAATACCATTCTTAGAAAAAGTAAAATTGGTATTGCACAATAATAATTTACTCAATTTAAAACATCCTTTTAGAGACTGTTGAAGTAAAGTGTTCTGTAAATTGTATAAATCAATCTCTAATTGTATCTCATATTCATAACAGTCTTACGAATGAAAAAAAAAAAAAAAAAGAGTAGATATAAAGGTCAGAACTATTTTAGGAAAATTGCTAAATAGAAATTGAATGCTTACTTTTTTTTTTTTTTTTTTTCAAATATTAAGAATCTAATAAAAAAGAAAATGAATGAATCCAAACGAAACGAAAAGGTAAACTTTCAAATACTATTATAAATTCTCAAAGCTATTAAATAGGCTTCTCTATATACACTTACAAGTGATAAAATCATAAGCTGAACAATCTCATTTAACTGGTGGACTGAAAAGTTCGTAGGCTGACACATAGATGGCGCTACTAGTATTAAATCCCTGTGATTTTTAGTTAGCGCTAACCTTCAAAAGACACGTATATAAATTTGACAGCTGTTGCACTATTAGTATGTGAGTTATAGCATTTTTAATGAAGTTATAGCATTTTGAGTGTGCATCACGTGCAGTCCGCTCGGCTGACTGTCGATTGGACCCCAGTGTGAAATGATGGAGCCATGTTTCATCCATTGTCACATATAGACGCAAAAATTGGGGTTTATTACGATTGAACAGCTCCAAACACTGCTTAGAATCATCAATTCGTTGTTGTTTTTGGTCGATTGTGAGATCTACACGGCACCCACTTTGAACAGAGCTTTCGCATATCCAAATATTCATTCACGATATGTCCAACACGTTCCTTTGATATCTTTCGGGTCTCAGCTATCTCAATCAACTTCACTTTACGGTTATCAGAAATTATTTTGTGGACTTTTTGATGTTTTCGTCGGTAACAGCCTTTTGGGGTGTGCATCGTCTTCGGTGCTCATTTCGCCTATTTTAAATTTAGCAAACCACTTCTCTACGGTTAATTTTCCTGGTGCAAAGTCCGTATAATGTTTATCAAGCCAAGCCTTGGCTTCAATAGTATTTTTTTTTCGCCATAAAACAATGCTTTATTAACACACGAAATTCCTTTTATCCCTTTTTCAAATTAACAAAAGTTGCTTCACTAAAAATGCTATAACTCACATACTAATAGTGCAACAGCTGTCAAATTTATACACGTGTCTTTTGAAGTTTAGGGCTAACTAAAAATCACAGAGATTTAATACTAGTAGCGGCATCTATGTGTCAGACTACGAAAATGTCAGCCCAACTGTTATTTAGATGAGACAGAAAATCAAATTAGATCCTCATAATCGTAATAGATGCTATACAGTTAGCAATGTACAATGAAAGATTACCGCACACTCTTGACATTCTTGGTGTCCTGTTTGCCATACTCGCTGCAATAATGATTTTTGCATCCAGATCTTTCAATAAGTGTATAGATGCCTAGTACACCAATGGTTTCTTCTGTCATGATATTAATAATCTGAATCATTGATGTGACGCTTTTAAATGCTAGCTTTGATTGGCTTTGTACTGAATTTTGATAAGCCAATCAGTTGCAGTTGTGATCCAGCCTCTTTACTACACTGAAAATCGCATACGATAAATCCTTGATGATGATACTGCGGAGATGTGCTATTCAAACTGCACAAAAAGAGATGGGGTGTGCTTGCTGGACATGTTTTAAAGTAATGATTTATTTTTATTTATTTATTTTAACAGAATGAAATGTGAACTTAGGTACTTCAATAAATATTTCTCGTTTTGACGGATACTATCATCCCTTTTATTTTGACAAAACAATTATTTTTTAGACATTACCCTCCTAAAAATTATTACTTTTTGATGTTCATAATAAAAGTAACAAACACAAATACAATTGCAAAATTTCAAGCACTTTATTCTTTTTTTTTTTCGATTTGCCTTTACAGACAAAATATAGACTTTATATATAAACTTAATTTAGATATAAGATATCACATCAATAATATTTAAATTAAGATATTTATATTAATGATTCTAAAAGTAAACCATGAATACTTATCAGGTAATTTTAATTTTTAATATACAAATATTTAAGCAAGAAAATAAAAGCGAAATGAGTTGATATTTCTCTTCAGTAATATGTAATCAATCACTTCCGTTAGAAAGGACCTAAAAATATGACTTATTTGTACTTCAAATGGATGGTTTACGGCAGTTTGCTGTTTATTCTAATGTCATAGATGTTCGCAGCTCTTCAAAGATTTGCAGCAGATAATGAACGACTGACCTTGTATTGCCAAAGGCGTTCAAATATGCTGTTTTGTTTCTATTTTTTAAATGGAATAAAAGATAAAGACTATTTTTAAAAAGTAATGTTTAAAATAGCATATTGCGCAACAACACAAAGTGTACTTAATTGTTGTCATCCACTAAGAAAGGCACATAATCTGAAGAAATAAATGGACATAAATATATCATTTTGCCTTACGAGCCTTATCAAAGAAATAGAGAATTTTTTTTATCTGAGTATAACCAATATTTTATGGATGTTATACATGTACATGAAACATAGATGACCGAATTCATACCTTGCTAGCATGTGCAATCAGTGTCGATTTAGAAAGTAACTATTGGATGGCCATTGAATCCATTTTTTATGATCATTTAGTCCAATTTAATAACTCCATAGACACTGGAGCAGTCACAATAACAAAGAGGAGAACTTCATTCCTCGAATTTGTTGCGATATCCTTTTTTTTTTTTTTTTTTCCAGCTTTCAAAAATCTGTTATCTATCAAATACCAATTTTTCCTACTACAATAAGAAAACAAGTTTTGTTCAAATTAGCTTTTTTTATGTATTTAATACACGATCTATAACGTATGCAAATATGGCGATGGCAATAATTTTTTTGACAATTTTCTTATTTGCTCTTCAATTTTTCAGTAGCATTGTCCAAGTGATTAAGAAATGAAATTCAAACATAACAAAATTGGATATTTTAATGTGTGTGTGGTAATATAGGCAATCTTCAACTTAAAAACGACAGTGATTAAAATGAATCTCAATTATTAGCTGTAAACAATATCACAATTAAATTATCACAATTTAATTAACAATTATTTTATTATTAAGATATTTTAATAACGAATATTAAAATATCTGGACAAATAATTGATCTGGATATTTTAATAACGATAATAACGAATATTTCATTGATTAAATATTCGTTCGTAATAATATTAAATACACTGTCAATACATGTCACTCTACGATACATTATATGTGTGTGTGAATGTAATGCATATGCATATATGTGTGTGTGTGTTATATGTGTGAAGTAACGAAAGTAAAACAAGTAATATAAAAAAAAAATTTTAAAGTCAATTCCTACTTTTTTTCACTATTGCAGAAAGTTCTTTATAAATAATTTTCATACATTTTGTTACGATTATCCGGCGCCATCTATTGGTAGATATATACAACTTAAATCTAAAAAATTAAAATTAATTAATTAAATTTAATTATTGAATTAATATTTGAAAAAAATGTATTAACATCAAGTATCATCCACTCCAAGTTCAAAAAAAAATGTATTTGAACTTGAGTGGATGAATAAAAAGTATTTTATTAACGATTGAAAATTTGAACAAGATATATATATAGGGAGATGGTGAGCTAATAGAAGCAATTGAAAAAGGAAGTGATCTGTCTCTCAAATAAAAAAATAATTTTTTTTTTTTAAACTGTAACGAGCGGTTTCCCTATGCGAAGAACTCTTGCAACAAATCACCCTAAAATTCCGTTTCACCGCAGAGCAGCAAAACGTCATATTCCACGCAATAACTTGAGTTATTACGTGGAATATGACGTTTTGCTGATGATTTTTCTAACCCGTGAGAATCGTATTAGATCCCATTTTGAATTTTTGTCTCCAAAAAGTAAGTAGTAGTTGATCTCTAACTGTTTTAGTTTTCCGTAAAGTTTTTGCCCTCAAATGTATCATGGCAAGTTCTTAATAGTTGTGGAATGTATTCTAAATGTTATTTTTTCCTGTGATCGTCTTTATAATCTAAATAAATATATAGTTGAACCTCAGTCTTCTTTTAAGAATTGTGGCATAATGTGGCACGTAAACACCTCTGTTGATATACTACAATTATTGTTCTTTTTCAGCTCTAAGAAGTTCAGCTAGTCAAGGAACACGTGATGCATTAGCAAGATTGTGGGTATTATAGTAAAAAATTGCGCAAGATCCAAAGTGTGGTAACATGCAAAGAAACTAAAAATCATCAAAGAAACCCAAATATCAAAAGGTTGAATGGCTAAAATTGTATTGGTAGATAAAAAAGAACACAAAAATTTATACAAGATATAAAAATAAGGACATGAAATATGCTGTCTAAGAAATTTGTAAAACCAGAAAGAAATAATAATAAAAACTCAAAATAAATTATAACACCCTGAGAATGGCTTTATCAAGGAATGCGTATAAATAATGTTATTTCAGCTCGCTAGATGACTGGATCAAAGTAAAAGACACATCTAGTGACGTATTCCGATAACATAGAGTAGACAAAATAATTCTTCCGTATAGAATCGGAAAGATATAGGACTGAATAAAACCACTTGGCAGTGTAGCTTGTTTTACACAAAAATCGTGAGAAGTGATAGAACCTCTTGACCATAACATGTCCATTAAGCTAATAATTGATTGACTGACTACGATCAATAATTTGTATGCGTGTAATTAGCAGCCTGGGAAAGTGAAATGGTGTAGAAACTGATTGAGTAATTTACTATTTCTTGAAATAAATGTGGAAAAAAAAACTACAGTGTGAAGAATTTGTAAAAATTGTAAACATTGGGAAATTATTTTAGCAATAATGACCTGGGAGATTAAGATCTGGGAGTACAGACTTACAAATGTTTCTGAGGCACTATTTTTTTTAAAGAGTCACTTAAATGAATATGTGACGAGTTATGAATGTTACAATTACTATTGAAATACAAAATAAGCTAGAACAATCAATTGTATTTTTTTTTTTTTTTTTTTTTTCTAAATAAGCTCTAATGGATAATGCTATGACAGATTTGCTGAAAATTTGATGGTAGAAAAGAATTAGGTTGATGAAAATTTAAAGGCATGTTTGTGAATTAGAAGGGTTTTTTTTTTTTTTTTTTTTCCTTCTTTTTTTTCCCGAAGTAGCGTAGGTAAAGATTAACTAGTATTGATTTAATTCCTTGTGGAATACCTTAAGTTTGGATATAAGGATTATCTTTACTCTAGATGTAATTATTATAAATGCAGAGATTACAGTTTTATTTAGCGACCTAAGTTTACTTACATAAACTTAATTTTAGAATATTTTGGTAGTCATGGTAAAGGTTTTTTTGGGGTTAAGAAGAATTCTGGTAAAGAGATCCTTAAAATCAAAGGTATTTATAGAAGAAATATTGTTTGAGGAGTCATTTCAAAATTTTGAAACATGTTAATTGTAATTAATAATCTATGTGTATGACCATGAGAATATTAAAAAATATCTCACCTAGTTTATCCATATATGTAGAGGTACCATAGCTAATAAAGCGATAAGCTATTGAAGTTTTGAGGAATTTTGCATAGATTGTAACATACTGAAATTTGATGGAATGTTTACTAATTTTATAACTTGTAAATAGAAGAATTATTAATTCTTTGTTTAGCAAACTGTGGTAAAGTAGTTTGCAGATGAAAGCATAGTTATCAGGCTTTATCAATTGGTATAATAATACATTTTTTTTTTTAGATTTTTTTATTGTCTTTATCAATGAAGTGTAATTATAGAAGGTGATGGACCTGCAATAAACTAAGAACGCCATTTTTTATTTGTTTATCAACTTCCACGTGAGGAAAAAAAAATCAATGGCATTGGCTATGGGAAAGAGTTTCTGATTATCATTGAAAATGATGTTAAAAATGGATTTTATCATAGTCGCTTTATCTCAGCACTGAAAATCGAAATTAAAATAAATTAAACTGAGGACTCGGTAGTAAGATCATAAATAAAAGATTTTTAGTAATAATTTTTTGTATCGTAAGTTTTAACGGAATTAGAGAAATTCTTTGAAAAAAATTTTTAATGGAAAATTTTCAAAAAAAATTATATTTAAAATTTTTTTTTCTTTTGGAAACCTATAATTTTTTTATAGATTTCAAGAAAAAGTGGCATCAAAAGAGTTCTCTAGCGCCTTTGAACCTTTATAAGGAAGTAATCAGATAATGCGAAAATTTTAATATTAGTTTTAGTTTTGCCAAAACTCCTCTACAACTCTCAATCAGTATCCTCTTGAGTTTTATGAAAATATTGATGACCATCAGTGGATTCAGAAGTCATTTTTTCTATTATTGAGAAATTAATTAAATCTATATGGCATGGTTTATTTAAACAAATTTCTCTCGGGGTTTATGGATTTACTGGACAACACGTTTCGCACCTTGTTATTGCATATATTTTTGTATTCTTTTATCTGCTAATGCAACTCTAGCCATACAACGTTTTGATATTAATATTTGTCTATATATAAATATATATATGTTCCAAGAAAGAATTAAAACCAGAGCGGTGAAGGAAGATGCAAGTATACAGTGTTTAAAGTGCAAATGATAAGTTCGAAAAATAAATATTTTATTTAACAGCAATGGTGAAAGGAAAACTACATATCAATAAGAAATAAAAGTAACCTTCATAGCTAAACAAGAATATACTCAACGTAGCATGAATTTATTATTTCTGAATTCATTCGACTGTGTCTTTAGGCTTTAGATTTTAATTGTTGTAAATGTTTGAGCTTTTATTTACTAATTCTGATGTATTCCAAGATGGATGCAATTGTTTCCTGAATGCAGCCAATTAGGGAGAGGTCTGGAGTCTTAATAGACATGAATGGAGTCTCAATACTAGAGGCATACATTAAATAGTTGAAGTTTTTTTAATGGTAGTAATATGACTTGGCAGCATAAGCCAATTGTAAAATGTCATCCCTGTAAATGCGCGAGGGACCAGCTGTGAATAACTGTCCCAACAAATTGTTTCCTAAACTAAACGCCATTTTCTTGTACATCTCTATAATAAATGCAAGATAGAAAAAATATCTTTACCACTACCAACGCCCAAGGAAAAGCAAATCTTGTTCAGGAAGATCAATTTCCCTCTAATCAGACACAGGTCATCTCAGATGCACTTAATACCAATCAAGATGTAATTGCTTATGTAGTGTCTTTATGAAGACAGAGAACTGACACTGAGTAGGACAGTGTCCTATAAATGATATATCTTAATAACAAAATATCACTTTAGGATGGAAATTGGTGTCGAATAGATGATAGTAATATTAGAAAAGTGATCATGGACACTGAACTGATTCCACAGTCTTGTAATTCCTTTGAGCGCTTAAGTCTTTCTGAGTATCTGAAATGGTTAACATGTGCTTTAAGTGATACATAACACAGAGCAACTAACATACAGCTACAACAACGATGACAGAAGCTATCACATAGCTCCAACACAGATTCGTCTATACAACATAACAGTTTTTCTAAAATCTATAATGGGATTTGTAGCTATTCGCAGCTGGCAATACGTCAAAGACATCAATCACTCTTTACAATTTTAATATATCAAACCAATTGTGTGGTTCAATGGTCTTTCACATCTAAAATTTTGTGTTTTTACAATTTAAAATAATCTAAACTGATAAAAAAAAAATTACCTCACACAGCCAAAAAAAAAATTAACTTTTACAATTATAGATGAAATTTATGAATGTCACCTTGCCATAAATGTGGTGGTTTAAAAATTAAAATATAATAGCTTTAACGGTAACTAAATTAGCCGAAAAATAGTTTTGTTGGATTAAATATTTAGAAAATAGAAAATGTTATTATAGTACGATTTTTTGGCCAATGATATTGATATTTATGAAATTATTTGAACATAACTGATATTTTTGTAGTACAATAAATGATATTTACTTTAGAACAGGGATGCACAGACTTGTAACTGCCGCCCAGAAAACAATAAAAAAAAAAAAATCGAAAATAATATATCATAGATTTATTTCATTTTCTATGTAATAAGAAATATATAACATAAAAAATAAATAATTTAATATGCGATATTACATTAATTTAATGTTTTATGTTTGGTTCTATTTTTTGTTGTAATTAGCTGCATTATTGATTAGTTATTATTAATTATTAAAAAATTAATTTAAGTCATGAATAAAAAATCATGACTTAAATTGATTGCTCACAAATATATGATGACCCAAATAGGCTTGCATATTTTAATTATTATGAAATAACAAATGCATCTACTTTGTTTTGAAAGATTTTAAAATACAACATGTAAAGACCAACCCAGAAAACAATCAAAAATGTAATACATTAAAAAATGTATACAATGAAAAATGTAATAATACATAAATACCGTAGAAATACAAAAATTACGCAGATATCCTACATCCAATAAAGTATGTTAACGCAAAAATTCCGATATTCTAGTTTGTAATAAATTAGAAAACATTGTTTATTACCAATATATAAACGTTATTAATATTATTCTTTCTAATATTTAAACTAAACACTGGATTGCAATCCAAGTTTTGAACTTTCAAATCATATTTTTAAAAGCAAAATTAAAATGTGACGAGAAAGACCCTAGAAAACAATAGCGGACCTCAGACAGAGCATTCATGATTTAGAATTTTAGTTAAATTTGCGCATTTTGCAATGCCGTTTTTATAATCTTTTCAAAACTAAAAGAAATTAAGGATGTTTGTGAAAGAGAATTTAGCAATAGTTAATCCGACTTCGCAGAAAAACAAGTGATGAAACCAATCATGATGCATCAGATACGTAAAAATTATTTTTGTTTTTCATTTCAAAAAATAAGACGTACTATTATTTTTATTATTTAATTAAAAAAAAAAATGTTATTCGTTGATATTTTTTGGAATATAAATTTATTTTGTGTCATGATGCATAATAGTGGCATGAATAAATGACTAAAAATAAATGACGTCGATTTCACAATTTACTAGTCTAAACCTGCTATGTTGCCAAAGCAGTTTTTGCTTACAAATTATCTAAATACTTTGAAATTGCGACAGCTGTACTGTTTTGATATTATTAATTGTCGCATATATATTTCCGAGTGAAAGCTAATCCGTGTTGTTTTCTTCAAACAAATTTACTTTTCAAAACACATACTAGCAGAAATGAAAAAAATAAATCCTGTAAAATTCATTATTTACGGCATTCTATTATTATTTCTGGTATACATTTTGGTACTTTTTCGTTAGCCTAGTGCAAAATACGCCATCAACAGATGTTTCGTTTTCGCAACAAACAACAAACAAGCGACACAAACAATTTCGAAAATAAAAACAACTCATTTTTCAGTTCCTTCTATTAGCTCACACTTTCCCTATACATATCTTGTTCAAATTTTCAATCGTTCATAAAATACTTTTTACTCATCCACTCAAGTTCAAATACATTTTTTTTAACTTGTAGTGGAGGACACTTGATGTTAATACAGTTTTTTCAAATATTAATTCAGTAATTAAATTTAATTAATTAATTTTAATTTTTTTAGATTTAAGTTACATATATCTACCAATAGATGGCGCCAGATAAACTTAAAAAAAAATGAATGAAAATTGTTTATAAAAGGTCTTTCTGCAATAGAGTGAAAAAAAGTAGGAATTGACTTAAAAAAATTTTTTTTTAATTACTTGTTTTTATAAAACGAATAACACATTTCATTTAAAGTTAGTTTTTCTTTTCATAAACTTATAAACCAAAAAAATATAAATGTGCTTTCTTTAACGATATTTATCAATTTATCAATTGCACCACGGCTAATGGAAAAAAATTAAGTTTTTGCAAGATTGGTAGAATCGTATGTAAGCCGAAATTATGTGGTATTCTAAAGTTAAAGCGATAGGCAATTTCTATGCAAAAACATAGAGTTCTGAAATTTCCCCATAGGTTTGTTGCTAATACAATGCCTAGATAAAAGATGAAAAAAATTAGCTTCTACAATGGGAATATGAATGTAAAAATAAAAAGTTTTACAACTGATTCGGAAACATCAGACAAGTTTTATTGGTTTGGTTTGTCGCTCTACGGTCATCTTGTGCACACGAGTGCTAAACAGACAGGAGCCTATTGTTTAAAGTGGATTCCGAACCACTAACATCCATGCCACCGCCAGTATTAGAACCTGAAGCCTGTGATACCAAAGGCCAGAGCACTAGTCACTTTGCCGCCAAACATATTTGAAGATGTGAAATAAATATATATTTATTTGAAGGTGTTTTTTCCTACAAGTAAAGTCTGTCATTTTGTACATCTATCTATATATATATATATATATACAAAATGATTGCAAAAATATCATTCCAAATATCAGTTGTATGATTTGGTTTGTCACTCTACGGTCATTTTGTGCACACTTTAGGTTAATTAGACCAGGACCTACAGTTTAACATGGATTTCTAACCACTATCAAACATCCATGCCACCGGCAGGATTCGAACCTGAAGCCTGTGGTACCAAGACCAGAGCGCTAGCCAATTAGCCATCAGGCCGCAATCGTTGTATGAAGAAAGCCTTTAACTTTCTTCGTGTTTTTATTTCATTGAAAACACGTCATTAAGGTCTAACATCTATGTGTATCATCGCTATAGCTATCTCTACAGTACGGTGTTGTCGTTTAAAAATGTATAAAATCAAAATATTTTAAGTATTCGAAAGAAATTATGTTGAGTAGGTGAATTGAATTGACTAACTCTTTTTATGAATAGTTGAATAAAATTTTGAGTTGGGATTAAAACTTATAACGTAACAGCAGTGGATACTTTCAAATAAGAAAATACAGTTTCAAACTTTTTATTTATTCCTTTGTTTGCTTAGAATTCCAATTAGCATCCTTCTTTGCGTAGTAAGAAAGAGAATTTCAATTCATAAATATGAATAACCTTACATTCTAAAGTAATATTGATGGTGCAGAATATATGTATGATCACTTTTTACTGTAACAAATGTTTACTGTTTTTTTTTTATTATTATTATATTTATGCTGTTGGTAATAAATTATCTCTTCCATAAGTTCTCATATATTGTGAAATGTTAATTCTTATAATTGTGAAATGTACTGTGAATCTAAAGATAGATTTTAAACGTCTTATTAATTGTTATTCCAGCTTAAAACTGACTTTCAAAAAGAAATGGATAAAACTGCACTTATTTTCATTTTTCAAATAACATCACGATCATTTTTTTTATCAAAAATTCTTGATATTTATATTTTGTGACAAATTTTTTTCCAATCAAAATTTTTCTTAGAAATATCCTTTCCAAATTACTAGTATCACTTTAAAAACTTTTTGAATTTATTTTTTCCCTTGAGTGTTAGTTCTTAATAGAAGCAATTTCTTGAATTTATCGTCAATCAACATTAAAAAAACAGTCTTATTTTTAATATGTCACTAAAACGTGTTACACCGGGACCTACGGTTTAAAGTGGATTCCGAACCACTTGAGGAACTAATGTGGTACCGAGCGCCAGTGCGCAAAAACTCGGCCATTCGGACTTAATTTAGAATTTAAAAAGAAAAACCTATGCATAATTTCAAAAGAACTTATTTACGAAACCTATGCATAATTTTAACGATTGCCTTTGCATACAGTTTAAAAATGAAATTTCTCAGTATTATTATTATTTTGACAATTACAACACTAAAATACGAAAATCTAAAATTGTATGTAATTGTTATTTTTTTTTTTTCAATAACGCAAAATATTTTTGTAGCCAAATGTAAAAGAGTTTAATTCATCTGATCCTTTTACAATACATAAATGTTTTGATTATTTTCCTAATTTTCAAATAAATAATTCTGTTTTTCTCTGCTTAATATTTACTACAGTGAAATGAAGTATTTATGATTTTTTATAATGTGTTGCAAATAAATCATACTATTTTGGACAAATTGATAAAGTCACGAAATCTCCTCGTTAAACGTTATTTTTATATATATATATATATATATATATATATATATATATATATTTTTTTTTTTTTTTTTTTTTTTTTTTTTTTTTTTTTGCATACTTTGTATCAGAGCCAGACGATTGAATTTACAACATTCTGAATCAAAATATTAATAGGATTGGATTAGCCGAAAATTGTTGGAACAAATAAAAACCTCTATTTAATAAAAATGTTCGATTTTTTTTTTTTTTTTTTTTTTTTTTTGCAAAAATTATGCATAACATGCCGTTAGATTTCATTTTTCAAAATCATTAAGGATCTGAATCTTTATATTATTTTATAATCATACCATTCAGTTTTGTTAAAATATTGTGCACTATACTGGATTAGACTAGCGATCTGACGTTAGGTGCCCCAGGTTTCGGGTTCGAGTCCTGGTGGTGCCATGGATGTTTGTAGTGGTTCGGAATCCAGTAGGTCCGGTCTAATATGACTGTAGAGCTTTGGGCGTCGGGCTAACAACGTAAAAGAAAAACATCTCCTGCCCAGTATTTTGCCAATAGGAGACGGCCTTGGCCCACCATGGGGCTGTTGCGCCACTGATAATAATGATGCTGATATACTGGATTCATAATAACAATAAAGAAATCGATTTTAAATCAATTAGTGAATGAAACAAAGATTTGCAAGTTTTTTCAAAATATTGCAGCTATAAATTTTAAACAATTTATAATAAATATTCTAATACAACATAGAATGAAGATTAGGTCTTAAGCTTCCAATGTTATATTAACATCAAAATAAATTTTAGGTGTTAATTTTTAGGTGCATTTCAACATTGAAAATATTAAAAATTAAAAGTGAATTAATTGAATGGTATATTTCATAGATAATACAAACATCACTTGCTATTTTAACATTTCACAAACAATTTATATATATATTTTTTTTTAACAATTAAACCCAATGACAACGTACTTGTTTATAACTCGAAGTATAATTAACAAAAAGAAAATCGAATTAACCCAAATTGAATATAAAGCAGACTTACCCAGTTTCTTTAATATAGACCCACAATCAAGCATGAAACAAGCGCAACTAATATTAGCACAATTTAGATAATCTAGGCCAGAACAGTAATAATAAAAATAAATTGCTTTTGCTTTATTCAATTGCTTTTATCCGCGTAAAATTAAAAAAACAATAAAAACATTTATAAATTGTTAAATTTATTTATTAACTAAACCACTTTATTATTATATCATGCGTTGTTTACTTTCAACTCGCAACAATCTGAATGAAATAGCGCAGAATTATACAACACTTTTCTCAAACGCATTTAAAATAAATTAATCCAAGATCCGTAAACAGTAATACAGAAAAAAATCACAAAAAATTTTTAATAATAAAAAAAAAAAAATTATAAATTGTTTCTTGTAAAACTACTTTATTATTATTATTACGTCATACGTATTTCTGTATTGGTGCTCGTTGTAATTCAATTCCCGACAGTCTGAACTGAATGCTGCACAGTTAGACGACGATTTTCCTCAAAAGTATTTATAATATATTCCGAGATCCGTAAGCAATAATATGAAGTAAATTTTATTGATCTTTTTGGACATTTTTCAGCAATTGGTTGGTATAAAATTGTACGACATCGAATATCCTATTTTTAAAGCCGGTTTATACAGTTTTAAACCCACTTTATTGACTTATTCTTTTACTTGAAGAAACAGGTAATGCTTTAGATTTTTTTATTAACTATTTTATAGATAATTTGGAGAAGGCATTTTTGTTAATTCAGATGCATTTTAGTTGGTTTTAGCAGATTATTCATGTTTTTCGCTTGCTGTCTCAGTTTGCTAATTTCTCTGCTTTTTCAATCATGAATATAGGTTTTACAGTACATATTTTTTTTTTTTCTTTTTCACTGAAACTGAATCTGCTTTTTTTCATAATATTTTCTATCATTTTCATTTTTTTCCCCGTTTTCTTAGATTAGTATCCATCCATCGAACTGCAAATTTTTCAGGTTGTAAAATATTCCAATGTTTTTTGCTTATTTTTCTTACTTTATTCACATGAAAACGTGAGCCAAATTCAATCGTTTAAAACTACTATAATCAATTCCTAATGTATTTCGTTTAAATTGAAATTTTAAAAATAACATTTTATCAAGTATGTTATGATCTTTTTCGCATGTACGTAACTAATGTATTTTGTTGTGATATGACATGCATGATCATTAAATTTTGCAGCTAATTACAAATAAATTAAAAATTTTCAATGTTTGATGCATATTTAAAGAAACATCATAAACCTGAAAAATTAAAATATATATATGAATGAAATATTCCAGGAAAAGATCATGAATATGACTTACCAAAAGTGAACTAAACATTTAACAATCTATATTAGTGAACAACATTGAATAATTATTCGGCAAATGTCCTTGAATGTTTATTTGCACAGTATTGTTGGAAAAAAAGTTTAAAAAATTAAAAATACAGTTAAAAAAATTAGTACAAATAAAAAATGCAACCACTTCGTGATCTAGTGGTGACGCACACAGTTAGCATGTAACAGGAATTCAAGTTTCAAACAGCTGGCGGCGTCATTTGCTGCTACTTCTTGTTGTCGTATCCCTCATGGAAGGAGGGGAAGAGGGGGCAACTTCTGTTCTGATGGAGAACCCGTAGATAGAAGTCTGACTTCTGCTCCGTATCGCTGAAGAAGGGTAGTGCCTTCCGGGAGGACTTTTAGGGGAACTATCTCACATTTGCATATCATATAAGAGAAAATCCGGAAAGCTCCCATCAGGTAATCCGACTAACCAGGCAAGATGCTGAATATCACAAACACCATCGAATCTCCTCGTTTTTGAAACAGCGTTTACAGCAAAGCCGTCAGTGGATCGAATCTGAGCCCTAATATGCCCACCAGCGGGGCACTTTGCCACTGAGCCACGAGTCAAGTCACTACTTTCATAAATGATAAGACTCGATGATGGATAGCCTCGACATTCAGGCAACATAATATACAGTTTTGGGTATATGAACCACAAATGTGAGGTAGTTTACCCTAAAAGTTATCCCTTCTTCACCTGTTGATGGGCTGTTCGCAGTAACTATCAAGGTTTGGTTTGTCGCTCTACAGTCATTTTTTGCCCACATTAGGATAACTAGACCGGGATCTACAGCTTAACGTGGAATCTGAACCACTAACAAACATCCATGCCAACGCCAGAATTCGAACCTGAAGTCTGTGGTACCAAAAGCCAGAGCGCTGGCCCATTGGCCATCAGGCCGCTCGTAAATATCAAGGAGCCCCACTGATGTAAAGCAATAATTATGTACTTCTATTATATTGAGAATAGGAAATTTTAAACATTTGAGAGGACTGTGAAAATATACAATTTATTACTGGAATTAGAAAACGGCTATTAATATTGATGTTTTATTATTTTCGTTTAAAAAGAAAAAGCCTTTTGTTTTCAAATTATATTGAACATACCATAATAATACTGCATAGAGTTGCAGTTAAAAATTCTTAGTACTTCAAATTTCTAAAATAACCGTTTAGTTTATTAATTTTCTTACTTCATTTTTTATATTTAATCACTTTAAAATGCGCAGATGGTGACAGAAGCTATTTTTCTAAATAAGTCCTTGTAATTTTCATTTGACTTCTTTTAGACTATAGGAAAACTCAAGTTTAACTGCAAACAAAGTAAAAGTTTCAATTTTCTAATATTTTGATTGTCAACAAATTGTCTTAATTTATCTAATGTATTGATAGTTTATGTATAGAAACTTTCTTTACTTCCTTGATTTATTTTTGTCTTCTTTTCAAAGATTTTACTACAATATTCTTCATTTTTAACATCAGATATTTTTAACGAATATATTTTATTATTTATCTCATTTGCACTTGTGGGCATGATGATTAAATCGTTATGTTTCTGAACTTTACAAACTCGGTTCGAATCTGACAAATTCTATGTTTATGTCGGGAATGGTAGAAGGTCGTCAGCGTAAACATGGAACTCTCCACATGGACATAAACGTTGGGAAATTCCCCGCCTCCTTGATACGTTCACTGAGATGTTCTTATCATGGTAAGCACTAGAATATCAAATGGCAATCTTACTTCCATGAAAATCCTGAAACGTGGTGGCCTAATGGCCAATTGGCTAGCAGCACTCTGGCCTTTGGTATCACAGACTTTAGGTTCGAATCCTGGTGGTGGCATGGATGTTTGTTAGTGGTTTGGAATCCATGTTAAACTGTAGGCCCTGGTCTAATTGGCCCAAAATGCATAAAAAATAATTGATCCTCGAGCAACAAACCAAATCCTGAGATGTAGATATAACATCATCCCAAAATAAAAATTAAAAATTATGAATTTAAAAATAATTTTTTTAAATCATTAAAATTTTTATACTTTCTTTTCGTTAAATTAAGATTGTTTTAAAAGAACTGTACTCATTTTTGTATGTACTATTTTTTAAAGAACCAATAATTTAAGTGCCTTATTGTCGATATGTGAATTATTTTAGAATGATATTTTTGTATAAGTTTATCAAAATAAGAAGATTCCTTTCAATAAAAAAATAACTTCAGAGATTTTTTTTTTTTTTTTAATGAAATGAATATTAAAGTAAACAACAAAGTAAAGTAAATTTAAAATTCCTAAGTAATTATAGTGTTCTAACATCTGCCTTTTGCAGAAAATAATCCAGAATCAACAAATATTATGCATTCAATATATTTAGTATTATGTATTCCATATATACCCTCTATCATTTTTTAGAAGTACCTTTTAAACGCATTAGTATAAAATACATGTTTAGTATTATAAATTAACAACAAATATGAGTGTTTCTTATGAAAGTTATTTTCTGTTCAGAATGAAATGAAAAATTTTGAAAATTATAACCGATAACAATGGGCAAATCAAGAAAAATCTCTTGTGTAAAACCAAATTAAATAATTATGCATGCTGGTTGTTTTAATTTTTTAATAATCCAAACAAACTAAATATATATGAGCAAATAAAAATTTAAAATTTCTTGAATCTTTATCTATTAAGATATTTTCATTTAGTTTTTATTTATAAAATCAGATAAAAAGGCTTATTAAACTTTGTTCAGTTTTAAATGTCATCTATTTAGTAGATTTTTAGTTATTAAGCATTTTATATAAATTTAAGATTAGTAGAAAGTAGAGATAGTTTAATTCTAGAACTATTTCAAATTTAACTACAGCTTTAATATTAAAAAATTAATAATAAATGTTGACAGATTTGTAATAATCATTATGTATATTGTGATCTCAAAAAAAGTATCAGCTTAAAATCTCCAGAAAGGAAGAAAAAAAGTCAACAAAAAATTATTAGTTTTTTTTTTTAATTTATTAGTAAATTAATGAATAGCCAAAATTAAAAATAATTATTTTTAAAGTGAATTTTTAATTTTAAATAAGATTCTTAGCCAAATCTGTATGGAGATATATGGAATTATAGCAATTTTAATTATTAATTGCTTAAAAAATATATATAATTTACAAGTAGTTTATTAATTTTTTTACATATGTAAACTGAAATTTTACAATTGTTTTTTACTTAAATTTATTGCACATGGGATTTTCAAAGTCATCAACGAGATTGTACTATTGTTGTCCATTGATTGTTGTACTAGTGATTGTACGAGATTGTCAAGTATTAGAAGCATGATGGAGATTGGGAGCTTACCAGATCAGGGATTCTTACCAGACCATTAAAAAGCATACTTGAAATCTGGATCAATTACATAGTCTTATTTTTATGGTAACATGAAATTAGAAAATTATAACAATCAAATCAATGAAAAAATATTTTTAAATTATCAAAAGTTAAAATGAAATGAAATAATAGGCAATGAAAGAATGAAATAATAGGCAATTATGATTTTTGATTTTAATAATCTTTTATGACATTAATTTTAAAAATATACTTTATAGTTATTAAAAAGTCTTACCGGAAAAAAAACTTGAAATTTTTTTTTTTTTTTTAGAAATGAAATATTTTAAAATATAAGCAGTCTTGTTTGCCATTGGTGTAGTAGACAAAATAGTTTTCTGTTATATATTTTAATCATAAAATAAAGGAATAGAAAAAAATTGGCAAAATATATTTTTGTTACAGATTAGAAAGATATTTAGGATGCCCTTTTGTAAAATAAATAAAATTTAGTGAAATATAATAAAAAATAATTAAGAAAAAGAAAAAATATGCTCTGAATTTAAAAGGGAGATGGTATATTTGATTTTCATCGACAATTTTTTTAAATATTCAAAAACTTATGAAGATAGTTACAATTACCTTCATCATAATCTATTATTATTATAATAAGATATTTACAGTTAAATATTCCAATGATATAGGTTGGGTATGTATTTAATTATAATGTATATATTTTGAAAGTTCCAACTAATAGTAAAATGAAAAATATAATTTGCATTACAATAAAATGATTGTCTGATTTTACACTATTTATAATAACAATGATAAATTAACCCATAAATATACAATTCATTGTATTTTATAAATTTAAAAAGTAATTTAAGGCAGTAGTAAATATGATCATTCTATAATGAGAATTTAATAAATTTTAAAATTTGTTATTGATTTTAACACAATATATGCAAAAATTAACAAATCTTAATAAAATTTAATTTTATAATATAATATTAATTTTATTTAAAATTTTAATTTGAACATATACATTAATAATAAACTTAATATTAATTTTTATTATTAATGTATATGTTCAAGTAAACACTCATAAAGCAAAACTTTCTTATGACAATATGTTATGAACAAATCTTTCCAAAGAAAAATTACTAAGTACTGAAATTAAAAATTCTCTTTAAAATGATAAACAATAACAAATGCACACAAATGTTTATTCTAATCCATAAAAGTATATTACAAATAACATATTTAAGAAGATATTACATAAACTGAAAAAGATAATCAAAATAGAAATATTTAATAAACATTTATTTATAGCAAAATGTAAATATTGTAGATATGTATGTATATATAATTATTCTGATATTATATATAATATGTATATTTATGTATATCAGAGTAATAAATTGTAATAATTTACTTTAAAAAATGTCTTTTCTATGATTAACAAGATTAAATATCAATATCAACATAACTCAACACAGTAACATATTTAACATATAAACTAATACATTTCACATGTTTTAGTGTAATTTTTTTATTTGTATAAAGAAGTTGACTTGACTTATAATACAGAAAATTATCCTCACTATGAAAAATTATAAAAATAAAGTGAAAAATTTTAGTTAATAAAATTGATAAATTCACTCTATAAATGCATAAATAATCTGGAATATCATCTTAAATTTTTAAGTATAATATAAGCATAATCTATTAAAGAGTATCATAATAAAATTTAAAAAAAAATAATTATATATTGAAAAAATTATTTAAAAAATAAACAAACATTATTTGAACAGAATTAATTAAGCAATTTTAAATTCTAGGACCTACTCAAAATATTTTTTATGAATACATTAAGTATATAGAAATTTTGGTGCTACATAAAAATCAAAACATCCCTTTTGTACTTACCAATTTTAAATTATAGACAAATAATTTATGTTAAATAATATAATTCTACATTTAAATTAAAATTTGTGTGTTTTTATTTATTTATTTTTTGTTAAAAGTACTTTTAATTACATAAGATATGATAAATGCTTTTTTTTAATGTTGTTTTGTAAAATATGTAAATAAGTTATATTATTATTTCAACAGATAATAATTTAACTAAATCCTTAAATTTCACGATTTTGCAATAAACTAGAAGTATAATTTAAATAAAATTCCATTACGACTTACCTATTTTGATCATCAGCTGTTACAGAGTTCAGTGATCTGTCTGGTGTTGGTGCACAAACGATGTAAGATAGTTCTATCTCTTCCACTTCTTTTTCGGCGGACGAGATACCTGTCCATGACTTTTGGAATGAGAAGATCCGTTTATTTTGCTCCGACGAGGAATTTCTGATAACAATTTGGGACAATCGTTTGGTCTGCGACGATCTCCACAAACTAAACATGATCCTCTCTCTGTAGGATTGATGGATGTACAATTTCTGCAGTGCCATTGCAATACGGATGCATTAGATCCCATTTTTTAATGGTTACATTCTTGAAGAGTTGCTATAAAAAGCAATATTTTCCCATATTATTCCAAAAGAAACAATATTAAGATTTATAATTAAAAATTTATTTTACGGCTGTGTTGACAAAACCGAGTTTGATCCTTCTCCATCTTTGTATTTTGATGATCAAGGAGAGAGAAAGAGAAACTCTCT
This sequence comes from Caerostris extrusa, assembly GCA_021605095.1. Lineage (NCBI taxonomy): Eukaryota > Metazoa > Arthropoda > Arachnida > Araneae > Araneidae > Caerostris > Caerostris extrusa. Next base: position 78,740 of record BPLR01017985.1, on the reverse strand, counting down.
ATTCAGTGGGATGAATTGAAAAAAAAAAACAGCAGGCGCATTTTTTTTTTTCGTTTTCGAGTTTTCCTCATATAAATATGAAAATTAAATTATAATCATTTAATTAAATTGTTTTGAATAAAAATTGAATTTAAAAATTATCTTTTTTCGAAAACATATTACTCAAAATGGTTTCGATATTTTATTATTCGTTTAATTTTTATAAAAATACTTATTTTTCGCATAAATGAAATGAAATTTTGATTAGAAACAGCATAAATTTCCGAATACTGAATAATTTAAATTATTATCAGTAAAATTTTTAAAAATTTGTACATTTTTTTTTTTAAATTTTATTTAAGTAGCAATCAATGAAAAGAAGATTATATAAAAAAAAATAATTTTAAATCAAAAACATTTTTTAGAAGCCTTCAACACACACTATTCTGATGAAATGTTTCTCACACTAGAGCAACTTTCTTAAAATAACTTATTCGTGTAAATTATTAAAATAAAATCCTTTTTATGTTTAAAACATATCATTTTTTTCTCCTAGAAACATTTTTTATTATAATTATCTTTAGTAAAAACAGGGAACAGTGTTTATAATTCCTGGAAGTCTGTTTGAAAGAAGAAATTCTGGGAAACTGTATAACAACATACTGATTATATTGCATTTAAGAAAAAAAGAAATTTTTAGTATAAACAAGTGAAATTATTTTGAAATACAAATAAAAACTACAAGAAAAAAATAGTTAATCAGCTGATATATTTTTAATATTTTGAGGTTCATATTAAAGGTCAAGTTATGGATTTGTTTAATGGCAATGCATAGAGTAGGAAGGTAGTTTCGTCGTTTTGTTGGATTGTTATTTACATTTGTTTATTAACATGTTGTGTTTTTGTTGATTGTTTTGTCTTTAATTCAGAAATGTTATTTTTTGTAAAGATCTAATATCATGATTATTTGACCGTAATTAATTCTATTGATAATTTTAAATTATTTATTTAAAAAAATCTAATTAATTTAATCTTTGAATATTTATGTTTACTTCCTCTTAGAGAAATAATTGGGGATCAATTTTACATTCTAATTTTATTTAACGTATAAAAACAGAAAATTCTTTGTATTTAATATGAAATTCCAAGCGTTTCCGTAATGCTTCTATAAGTTTGAGTCATCTAAGAGTTGCGTAATGGAAGGTGTTGTTCACGATGGTTGGCTTGTTAAGTCACCTCCTGAGAAAAGGATTGTTAAGCCGGTAAGAATAATAAATTTATCATTTTAATTTAGAATAATTTTTCTATCAGTCTTTTCATATTTTATCACTTTATTTCTTCAAATGATTCATACATAATGTAGTTCATCACTTTATGAAGATCCCATTAGAATAGAAATTTTACTAATAACAAATAATTTTATAAAATAACAATCATTCTGAATTTTTATTAAACTTATTTAAGATTATAAATGTAATTTTTAATAGTTGACATATTAAAATACAAATTAAACGTAATAGATAAAATTATCATGTTAGTATTAAGAAAAAAAAATTCTGTATTGGAAAAATGTACATGCTTAATACATGAAGTTATGCATATTTATTTGTAAAATATGGCACTTTTCAAGTAAAATAAATGTTAAAGTGCCTTTTTTTTTTATTTTCTAAAACATAAGTAAAAGAGAAAAGCTATAAAAAATTTCTATACACCGTGTTAGATAGATATTGACTCTACAAAACTTAGTATTCAGCTTTAATATGCATACAAAAAAAAATTATTTTACAATAAAAACAATTTTTGGATCCTGTAAGCATGTTTGTATGTGTTTAATATTTATTTTTCTGAAGAAAAAAATATGATTAGATAAAATAGTATAATGCTTTTATTTCTAATAAGAGTGGTTTTTAATTACAAATTAAAATGTTAATTTGCATAAAATTTTAAATAAGTTCAGTGAAATATAAATGTTATATATGTATATATATATATATATATAAAAACTTGATTTTTAATAAAGTTTTAAAAAGATAATAATATTTTGTAAAAAACAATACAAAAAAATAAGGTGCTGAATATAATTTAATTTATATTTAATGTTAAAAAGCTGCATTGATACCATTATCCATTATATTGTGCATCTTGTTAAAATATTAAAATTATGATATTTATTTTGTGTCAAAAGGCATTGAAGAAATTATTTTTAGAAATAATCGAGAATATATTTTTAAAAATTCCAAAACAATTTTATACATCTACAACAATATATTTTATACGGAAATTTGATATGATATTCTGTTCCTGATATAAATTATTTTTTATATGCTTTGATTTCTGTTAGATTATATGTTACTTTATACATTTAAAATTATGTAGTGGTTTTCAGCTTATTTTTCGATAAGTTAAATGATTTTAAAGTTTTCTTAATGAGCTGTTAAATTTCATAAAATTTATGTATTTGAAGAATTTGGTTTCCATTATACAGTATATTTTTGAAATATTATTTTTAGGTGTAATAAAAATTCTGAAATTATTTAAATAAAATTTAGTATGCATATTAGGAGTTAAAGAATTCATCTAAAATGGAAGACCTTATAAGGTATAGGAGTAGGTAAATTTTATCAGTCAGATGGCTAAGCTATAACAGCTTATGCTTTAAACCTATGAATTAAATTTGTTGTGAAAGTCATATATAAACATTATTTTTTATTTTTTAAAGATCAGCATGCATTTATTTATGTAACATTAAGTGTACTGTTTGTAATATTCTATATAGGTTTTTAAGGGAAGAGTAGTTATTATTATGGTCTCATATAATATTTTGTTTCATTATAATACAGTGATGAACTAAAATATTGGTTCTAATAAAAAGCAATACTATAAGTAAAATTTATATTGCAGAAATAATTTAGTAAACTTTTAATTAAAAAAAAAAAAGGAACATATAACTGCAAACTGCTGGTTTTTTTTCACCGAGTGTAATTGAAGGATTTAAAGTTGCAAAATAATTTAACAATTATTAGTTGAAAAGTTACTATAAATGTTATCAAATAGGTACCAAACAGTAACAATGCAGGTACAAAACAATACATTTAGTTATCCTTATTAAAAAATTTATACATATATTATTAAATACATCGTTGTTTTGGTTTTAATATTAATATTTGTCATGAAATCGAACTATTGATATGACTGATATATAACAGGGCTTTATTAAATGTAAATTTCACATTGAGCCTTTTTGTAAATACACTTTAAATTAATGAATTATTAAATATTACTAGTAAAAGGTTTATGTTAGCAAAAATTCTTCTTCTTGATGCAACAGCCCTATAGTGGACCATAGATCCTGATAGGTTCTGAATCAGATGTTTTTCTTATACGGGGTAGGGTTGTCATTGCTATGTCCAATGGTGTACAGTCATATTAGATGGACTCACAGTTTAAAGTGAATTGCGAATCACTACAAACATCCATGCACCTCTGGGACTCAAATCCAAAACCTGTGATACCGAGTGCTATAATTGAATTAAAATTCTTCATTGGCACAACAGCCCATGGTGGGCCAAGGTCATTGGCCACTGGCAGATAATTATATTAATTGTGATTCAAGGAACTCATTCAATTTTATTTTCCCTCACTCATTTTGACAACAAACAATAATGCATAAAAGTCATTTTAGATTTCAAAATATCCTTATTACCAAACTAGATATTTTATTATGGTTTCATTTAAAGTTTATTTGAGAGGAGTTACTTGAATTATGACACCTGATTTGTTAAACTTTCTGATGATATTGATACATAATTTCATTTTAAATAACAGCCTATACATATTTTGCACATAGCAGAAGAAATTTTTTTATTTAAAATTACTTTTAGGTTATTTGATTTTAAAAATCCAAAGATGTTAACAACGTAATTCAAAATTTTTTAAAAGAATCTTTTCAAGTTGAAATGTAATTTGATTTCACAAGTTATCAAGTCAGAAAGTGAAATAATAAAAAAATAAATAAATAAATAAAAATTCATTTTCCCCCTACCTTTCGAAGTAAAGTTTCTTGTACAAACCAGTATAGAGCTTTTGTTCCCTACAGAGTGAATGCAAAGGAAAATTTTGTTTGAATGACTTAGAAGATTTTAAAATGTAAAAAAAAAAAAAATAAATAAATGTAATGTAATGTAAAATATATATAAATAAAAATGTTGTAAAACTCATTTTCATAAACTAATATTTTCTCTTAAAATCCTTTATAAACCCTAATTTAGCAAATTCTTTTTTTTTTTAAATATGTGTTGAAATGCAAAGTAATCATCTGATCTCAATAAAGAAATAGCCTACAGGCTTTTATTGACCCTGTGGATGTTGGATGCAAATTGCTATTCATATTAAATCCTGGATTGCCAACCCGCTGCACGTGTGCCACAGTGTGGTACGGCGGAGGTTTAGTAGTGGCACACAAAAACTTATTGAAAAATATAAAATTTGAAAAAAAAATGTTGTCAGGAACTTAGTCAAAATCTGTAAAAACCCTACTTACACGCTACTGAATACAACAGTCCTGGAAAGCAGTACTGTACACGATGCGTTAAAACAGCGTGGACATGGGATGGACCCACTGGTTTGAATTGCCTTTGCTTTGACGCCGTTGTTCCTTGCAATAGTTGTCTGTTCTTGAACGATGGCGACACTAGATGCCTGGCTCAGTTGATTTTAAACTGCCAAGCAAGACGTTAAACTTTTTTTAAAACTGTTTTTAGATTTTGGCTTCGAGCGTAACGTTGTTTTAAAATTGTATTTTCACTATGTCCCATGAGCAAGCCTTCGACAGCGAAAAGAAAATATGAAGAGGATATTGCAACTCATGATTTTAAAACTGTCTGGGAAGAACAACTTTTTTTTGCACACCAAAATACTTCTAGCCTGTTTGTTTGATATATGGAATTTATATATTTTTATTTAACCTGGCATAGTTATTTCAACTGCTAAATATCCTGTCGGATCATACTTGCATACGGAATTTGATTGCTGTTCAAGAAGGAAGATTGGCTATGGAATTTGGCTTTTCTCACCGATATTATGAGACATTTGAATAATTTAAATTTAAGATTACAGAGAAAATATTGTATTTTTCTTACCCTAGTTTGGTCATATATCTTTTTTGTTAACAAACTTTGCTTTATTTTTTTTTTTTTTTCTCGATTTTGGAGAAAAAACACATTTTACATTAATACAGAAACTAGTTACCAAAGGAACTCACACGGAACTATGATAATAATAATGCACGGAACTATGATAATAATAATGCACGGAACTATGATAAATTTTAATATCCATTTTTTTCAGGATTCATTCAGTGCTAAGAGTTTGATGATTTTCAAGAAGATGCAAAAATGTTGATTTTTTCACAAGTCCTTTTCAGTTTCTGCAAGACGTTAACTGTTTCCGATCTGAAATCCAAATCTAAATTACTGATGTACAGGCACCCTACTATACTGAAAAACAAATATAAGAAACTTATTTTAACTGAAAGTGCTCTAAATTATATTGAATGTGAAAAATTTGTACCAGCAAGCAATTTTTCATATTTGCAGGGATTTGGTTGTTAGATATTGTTGCAGGTTTGGATCAATATGTGTTTGTGAACAAATGTTTTCTATTTTGAATATAATAAAATCTAAATATCGTTCAATATTAACTGATTTGCACTAAAACACAAATTTTGTTAGCATCTTGAAAACTTAGTGAAGCAATACAAATTAAAAAGCCACATTAATTAAGTACTGACTGTTTAATAACTACTTTAGAATTAAATGTTTCATTTTTATTTTATATATGACCTAACTGACTTAATAATAACTTAATGACCCTAACCTAACCTGAACTTACAAGAAATAAAGTTAGTTAGTTAGGCTATTATATCTTTTTTTTTAAAATCTCCGCTACTCAAACTTTACATGGAAACAAGTAATATAAAAAAAAAAAAAAAATTAAAGTCAATTCCGACTTTTTTTCGCTATATTGCAGAAATTCCTTAATAAATAATGTTCATTCATTTTTTAAGTTTATCTAGCGCCATCTATTGGTAGATACATGCAACTTAAATCTAAAATTAATGAATTAAATTTAATGAATGAATTAATATTTGAAAAAACTGTATTAACATCTTGTGTCATCCACTTTAAGTTCTAAGAAAATGGATTTGAACTTGAGTGGATGAATAAAAAGTATTTTATGGACGATTGAAAATTTGAACAAGATATATATAGGGAGAGTATGAGCTGATAGAAGGAATTGAAAAAATGGCTATTTGCGTAAAAATCCCATAATAAGCCTATAAATAGCCTTTTCACCTTTTATATATTTTTAGTAGGTTGAAAGTGGCACCCATTTCTCCTCCCTAGAAAGTAGCATTCTTTCCAAAAAGGTTGGCCACCCCCTGCATTATATGGTGATGTAATTTCGACGCAATAATTACTAGCTTCAAATAATGAATAAACTGCTCGTAATTTAAGTATTTTTTGTTAGTTCATATTAGTGCATGGAACCATTAGTACAGTGAAAATCATTAAATTTATATCTTTCTCTTTTTTTCTTTTCTATCTTTTTTTATATCTTTCTTTTATATCATTTATATCTTTTTCTTTTTTCATCTTCAATCAATTCCCAAAATCAGTACAATTGCTTTGACAGCAACCATGGATGTCATAAAAAAAAGCTGAAATATTTTTCAAGTATCTAGGTCTTTGATATAATGTACTGATTTTTAATCGTCTTAGCTTTTCATTTTAATTATGATACTTATAAATTTTAGTAATTTTTAAATCGTAGAATTTGCCAGTTTTCTATTTCGGAATTTTTTTTTCTGCATCGATATATTGTTTGGTTTACGTATTTATGTTTTATGTCATATGACCTTACTTCCATGAATAGCGTAAAAAATATATTATATTAGTTATTTTAATTATCATAGAATACTTATGAATTAGAACATAGTATGTGTGTTAGACATATATTAATTTTGATATTTAAAGAATCGTAACGAAAACTTAAAAAAAAAAAAAAAAAGTGGTTCGATTACAAACTAAATGATTTTTTTTTTTCCCCGAATTTTTATGCATTTTAAAATTTTTAAATGTTTTTGTCATTAAGATTTTGCTGTTCACGCCTTTTTTTTTTTTTTTTTTCTTCTTCTTCTTCTTCTTAAAATCAAATATTTTAAAAGTAGTTAGTGTTTTAGGATTGTAAATCTAAAGATATAGTTTTTACTTTAACTGAAAAGATTTTTAAAAATCTAATTCGTATGTGTATAACTCGAATTCGTATGTTTATATAAACTCAAAAACTATTCGACCGATTTCTCTAAACATTTTACAGTTTGTTTTTATTAGTGCCTGGAGTGTTTAGAGTAGTTTAAACGGAATCCGATAGGTAGCTATGTTGTTTTTACAATGCTACTGAAGATAAATTTCTTTCACGTTTGGTTTGCTGTTCAAAAAAAGAAAGATTTAATGAATGAAATACTACAAAAATTGGATTCGACCAAATAATTTAACAAACTGAAGAAGAAGGGGAAAAAATATCTAACAAAAACAAAACAGCAAAAAAAAATATATATAATACGCACCATTTAATTCTTATCATTTAAATTGATATAGAACTTTAATTGTATTTGTTTCATTTCTATATATATATATACAGATGTAGCAATAGCGAAGTATTGGCAGGTTCGCTAGTTATGTAATAAATCATTGCAAAGAATAATTTTAATCGATTTCTTAACGTAAAATCTGCCAAAATTCGTCTGTTCACTTATTTTCCCTTGAAATCAAACATTTTAAAAGTTGTCAATTTTTTAAGATTGCAAATCTTTCTTTAAGATAGAGTTTTACGTAAACTGATAAGATCTTAAAAATCAAATTGATTGGTTTGCTGCTTATCCATATGATAGTATCAACGTATATATTTTTAGTGAACCCTTACGAACTTTTTCATTTTTTTCTATGTGGTGAATTTTTTTGTGTCTTATTACTTAATTTAGTTGTACATTATTATTTTTTTTTTTTTAATCTTTTTCAAAGGAATTTCTAAACGTAAGTAAAAATATTTTAACATTTTATTGTTAAAAAGTATCTGAAAATTATTGATTTAAATCATTAATTGAGAACCGGAAGATTTACAGGACACAAAAATAAGTGCTGTCATTTTCTAAAAATTTGAAAATCTTAATATGCTTGAGTTATTTCTAACTTGTATAATTTTCAATTTAAGAAAAATACTTTTTCTAGAATAATTTTTGCTATCTAAAATAAAGATTTAATTCATAACTATCATTTCCTTTTAGAACAGTTACATTATTTTTTAAAATTAAGATTATTTTTATTACTATGGCTCTTACATTATACTTGTTCTTCAAAATTTTATTATTCATAATATGTCTAGTGCAGTTTTATTACATGTTAAAAAGTCATTTGTTTTTTCATCTCATATAAATAAAGTACTGAAAATATATTATCTTAAATTCATAATGCTAATACATTGTCGTAGCCTTTAAGGTGTATTTTCCATTCGCTTTTAAGTTCAGTTGCATAAAACTTAGAATGCGATTTCATATTTTTATATAGTACTGAGTCATAGTGTTCAATTGAATAACTTGGCAGTTTTTGATTTCTATGATTAAAATTTTATTTCTGGTATGTACACAGTGGAAACTTTAATTAAAAGTTTATACTATTTTTAAAGAATCTTCGATTGAATAGTTTTTAAAGTGAATCGTCCATACATCGTGAATCCATTTCCTTTTCCCTTATAAGTTTTACATAAGTTATTTTCTGATTTATGTTTATAATATTTTGTTTGCGCACTATTTTAGCTTGTACATGCTGTAGTATCTGATAACATAGCAAATCGATGAACGTCATAAAGAAACCGAAATTCCGATATTCGATTGTAATCCAACTGGATTTTTGTCAGCTGATAAACCCTTCAGGAAATAGTCAGCAATCGCTGAAATTTCTCCCATGTATTTGCAATTTTTTTCTTTTGGAGGAAAATGATTGTAATTTAATATTATTACGTTTTGAAGATGCTATTAGGGTACTTTTTAACTCAATTGTTAAAAATAACATCCGTGAACTTTTTGATTAACAATCCCTTTAGAATAAATCTAGTTAGTTAAATAGACAGCTTAGAATCTTTGCATGATTTACTTTATAAAAACTGTAATCAACTTAAATAGTTAAGTTTTTATCCCGATTAACATTAGCTTACCAGAATTTTATTGGTTATCTTTTATGATTTTAAAAATATTTGAACCAGTAAAGAGAAATTATATAAATAGCATATTTAATGAAGGCTTATTTCTTAATGCTGGATTAATTCTCTAATATTATAATTTTGCATAAAAAGTTCAAATTAATTATATTTCTTACTGGTTTGTAGTAGTAAAAAATTCAGATAGAATTTACTAATAAAAATTAATTCCTATTTGTAATGATCCATTTGCTTTCTTTCCGATATTCGTGCTTTTAGACATTTAATTTTGATTTAACATGTACCACCATCTACTTATCTACTACTGTTCACCATCTACTCTACCATAAATGCAGTTCTTGTTATTACAGATGGCAGTTTTATAAATCTTTTTTATTCAATACTATATTTTTCGAATTCACAATGTATTGTTATCTCTTGTTGTCATTGAAGAGAATAATGCTTAACAAAATGCAAATTGTTAGATCTAACAAATTGCATGTTCGTTTACAAAACATAAATGATTTTGATCATATCTTGTAAAAATATTTGGGTTTCGAGTACTGTTTATTTTACAACTATTTAAATACAGATACTTAATAGTTAAAAGTTGATGGCAGCTGTCATATTGTGTTATTTAAATGTATACAAATTAATTGGGAAAAATACGTATATTATTTGAAGAAAAAAAATGAATTTTAAATGGAGTCTTGAAGTGTATGAAAGCATAGAATAAAATTGACAATGAATTTCCTATGTAGAATAGAATTTACAATTCTATGAATAGAATTTTTAACGTAACAAATTATTCTTTGTAAAGTTCTGCTTTTTGTGAAAAGTTCATATTTCAGGATAAAAAAAAAAAAAATTGTAAAATATTCGACTTTTTAAAAATTTATTTCCTGAAGAATTTTGAAAACTGATCTTAGTTTTTTTTCTAAATAGGTTCTAATTTATATTTGAAATATTTTTGCACTGAATCAAATTATTCCAAAAATAACAAAGAGAAAATTATCACTACTATAATATGCATCATGCACTGGTATAGTTTGTATTATTTTATTAAAATGATCAAGCATTGCATAGAAAAAATTATTTCGGAGTTGTTAATTTACAGATCCAAGTCTGATATAAAGCCTAAATCAATAATCTAGAATTACAATTGCATTGAAGATTACGCAAAACTCTTTATAATGGTTGGATATAAGTGAACTAGGTAAAATACCTCAATATATCTGGATAAATATTTTTCTTCTGCAAGAAAATATCTCCTGAATGCATAACATTACATTGTGCATTTGAACGCCATGAATATAAATTTTGAATTGTAGGCGACTTATAGCTTAATAAAGAATTGCTTTGTTCAATAATATCCTACATAAGAGAAATGTCAAATACTTTATTGATTACAGGATTTTTTTTTTTCCCCGTGAAACACCTGTTTTCCAACTAAATATTTAATTCAGGATGCGACCTCCGTTTTCCAAAAAAGAGTAATCATACCACAAATGACTTTTTGCAAAATTGATTGGTTTCATAAATCAGTAAGACTTTTCCTTATAGAAATATATTCTCTTTTTGTCGCATATTTATCGCTGATAATATTTTGAATGAAATTTATTCATAAAATTTTGATTAATATATTTATTCTTTTCAGTTATTTTTAAAAGTTGAATTTTTTAGTTAAATAAATAGCACTTTAAATGAAAATGGATTAAATCATATGGTGTTTTTGTTTTTCAATATACTAGGCGTAAATAGATAATTTTTTTCTCATTTTTAGTTTAAAATTAATTAACAATTTACAAATTATGTTTTGTAAATAATTGCTCTATTTCTTTTTAATTTAGTTGCATCTGCTACAAATAACTTAATGTTTATGTGTGAATATCACAAGTATCCTTATAATACAGAAATAAATATAATTGAATTTCATTGTTGAACCTTTGCAAAACTTTATTGTGGATTATGCATTTTAAAATAACGAAATGCCATATTTTCAATAATGGGTTTACTACCAAGTCTACTTGTTTGCGTATTTTAAATGAATAAAATTGATTAATGGTATGGAGTTCTAGCCATCTTTTTTCTCTCGATTTATTTTAAACTTGTTTAGATGCAACTACTCAACAAAATGCGATTTTTTAAAAAATATTTACATAATCGTACATTTTAAAAAGTGCAGGGATTAAAAAAAAAGAATGAAACGCGATTTTTTAAAGAAATAAAAATTTTAGTTTTTAATAAAAGACAATTCAATTTATCAGTTGTAGTATATTTTTTTTCCTTGTATTATGGAATCCAAAATTTAATACATAATAGTAATCAAAATAACATTTTCTCAGTCTTTGACATGAAAAGTTCTGAAACTAAATTATTTTTTAAATATTAACTAATAAAATACAGTTGCAAAAAGTACATGGTATTTTAAAATAGGAACTTTTAATGTTGCCTATCAGTGTTTATTGTTGCTTTACGCCACAAACGGTATTTCTATTTTTATCGCACAGTAAACAGAATGAGAAATGTTCATGCACTTAAAATCCTTTTATCGATTTGAAATCTGGCGTTTAAAAACATTTACAATCTCATTTGCACGTTTCAAATCAATACTTGTTTTCCGAACACTGTTTCGAGTGAGCAGAATTTCATAAAATTTTATTTTCTTCTTTTTTTTTTTAAGTTTATTCTTTTTGATTAAAAAAATTTTTATATATATATATATAAACTTATTATAACATATATACACAATATTTTTTCTAGTTATGATTTCCTACTAGGGTTTGACCAGCCTGTTGGCGAATTTGGCTAGCGCTGTGGCCTGTGGTACCACAGGCTCCAGGTTCGATGGATGTTTGTTAATGGTCTGGAATCCACTTTAAACTGTAGGTCCTGGTCTGTTTAGCCATCATGTTTGTTATGTTAGCCATCGTGCACAAGATGGCCGTAGAGCAACAAACCAAACCTACTAGGGGTTTAAGAGAATGCAAGTTGTGTTCTTTTCTCTCTTAATTTTTAATATTAATTCTCTTGTTTGTTTTTACGAAATCTTAATATAATCATAACTATATGATTATAATCATAATCATTTCATAATATGGGGCTGGCTGAAAATGCAGCTATCAGAACTGTGGAAATTATTATACCATAATCTTTACTAAATTACTTCAATATCTCCATAATCTGCGTCATTAGAAATACAGGTTGGAAATTAACTATATAGCATCGTGATGTGAAATGAATACTATATCGCCATTTTTATCGTATATAACCTAGAGATTTCATAATATAGGTATGCATCATGCGAAGACTTTAAATATGAGTACAAGAAGAAAAAAAAATCATACTAAAGTTTGTGTGTATAAACGAATGCTAATTCTGACGATAAATTAACGTTTTGTTTATACTTTTAATTAGGGTTGATTTCAAAATCAAACATAGACAGTGGCGCGAAACTAATGATTGCAACAATGTCCACATTGCAACTGTTGGAAACGGCCACGAGACGCCAGATTGCAAAATCGTCTTGCAGTTAGTTGATCTTATGATATTCGTATCTAATCTTTATCAGGCAAGAAAACAATAGAAGTGCTTTTAAAAATATATACATTAATTCATTAGATGTCAAAGGTGTCAGATATGTATTTTGGATACCTTATCAATGTTTGCAATCTAATTATCATTTATATTGCGTGGAATTAATGACTTTTGGCAAATCATACAGCTGGCAACCTAATTATAAAGATCTTTCTTGTATTTTTGCATGAACAGTGCGATTTGTCTTTACTTATGATTTATATTCGTTCGTTACCTATCTTGGTGTTTCTTTGGACATTATGTAAAGGTTAAATAAATATTTGTCGCAAAGCACTTGAGTTCTCTCTAGAAATTTTCTGAGTTTTAACGCTTATCTTCCACTTTCCCTTCCTGTCTGACTTCCGTTCTTGGTAAACAGTCCAGTTCTACTTCCTGTTTCTATTTCCAATCAAGTTCACTCCAGGATATTTTTCGTTTTCTGAAGCCAATGGTTTTGCATTAAATACATATAAATATATATTTTTTGACATTTCTCACATTCTTTAAGATTGTCTCTCTATTCATAGTGGGCATGTGTTTATTGATTATTTGTCCAAGTGAAAAAGATTATTATGATGCATGCAAGAAAACTGGGATTTTTTTTTTTTTATTAGTATTATTTTTATTTATTTAATCCCAACATAAATCTTTTTTTTTTTTTTTTTTTTTTTTTTTCCAATCATTTGAGTTTGTAAAAGATGTTATATTGAGGGATGATTGTTGTTGCTGTAATTGTATTTTTAAAAAGTCATGTGAAGTAACCATTAGAATTTCTTGTAAAAAATATATTTAGTCATTTTAAAACGATTAAAACAGTTACGTAATGAATATATTTTAAATTTGAAACTATGTTTTGTATGTATTTTTGATGTTCATCATTGGAAACTTAGTGACCATTTTGTCAACAATGTGCATTGAATTAGTGAACGTAATTTCCTAGCTTCTTTTGGATGCATTTTTCATCACTTTGGATTTATAAATTATATGAGACATCTAACTTTCTAGAAATTATAAATTTTGTGATAAACCACAAATCTTTGGATTTCAAAGTGGAATAGATCATCCAAATGATTGTCGCTTAAGATTATTACGGTGAGAAAATTAATACTTTTTCATGCATTATTTTAAAAATGGAACTTCATTCCTTTTTTGTATGCTTGTGTCTTCTAAACTAAAATTTATGTTTTAGTTACAAAAGCAGAAAAATAAAAAATAAAAGGAAATAATTATTACATTTTTATTTGTGTGTTTTTGCTTTTAATATAGCCTTTTCCCCCTTTTATTTCATGTGAAGTTGGTCTTGATAGCTACCTTACAAACATTTCATTTTGAAATGTACTTCATAAATTTTTGCTTAATTATTAAATGAATAATGTATCAATTTCAATATAAATAATTTAAATTATGCTGTAGCAAGTTAATGCTATGTATTGAAAAGTTCTATTTTTTAAAACGCTTTTTGCACTGTGGTGTTATTGGTCAATCCTTGGAGAATATTATATTCGTTTTTCTTCTGTGATTTTATAATAATGATTCAAATTTAAAAAAATCTTTTATTTTTTTTAATGCATTTTCATTTTTGCCTTTAATAAAGTTGAATTCATTTTATTTTATATCGTTTAACAATTTTTTTAAAAACCTTACATGATAAAAAAAAAAAAAAAAAAACTATTCTGATCAAACTAGAAGACGAAATTCATTTTGTATTTTATTTATTAGAAAGTAAAGCACATATCACTTATGTAAATATCTTTAATTTTTGCTGTTTACTGTATTTATACAATGAATAACAAGTATTTTCATGTAAGGAATTGAATTGTCGATAAGGTATCCTGTTTGCTTTTTTTTTTAATTTTCGGTTTTCCTTTGAGAAATGAAAGTCTTTTGGTACAGAATTGTGTTTACAATAGATAAATTGAATTTTTTTAATTTAAATTAAACATTTAAGAAGATTTTGAATCCATTATTGTACTTAAAAAAGAAATGTTAAATCGGAGAACATTCCTCTCATATATGGATGCAGATACGGACGTACCTGTGGGGTAAATATACCCCTAAAACTTCCACCGTAAAATAAATGGATAAATTGTTTTGAAATAATTTCTTCAAAAAAGACGAATTGATGGTGGTAATGATGAAATAAAATTGAGGATGATTAAATAAAATTAAAGCATTTATGAACAAAAAAGTATAATTTTAAATTTAAAAAAAAAGTGAGTTTATCTTTAGTCGAATTAATGTTGAATACAGTGATTAACTAAATAGAGAATACCCTTTTTTTTTTTTTTTTTAATGAAAATCATACTTTGATTTTAAAAAGAGCATCAATAAAGAAAATAGTAAAATTTTATTATCGTAGGCAGTTATTCATTATTATTTGTGAAAAAAAAAAAAAAAAGCGTTTATAGTTGATACAACAATCAATTCCTTCAGTATACGAATTTTGATCTGAATACGAATTCATCAATACCGTTTGTCCGAACTTAGCAATGTATAATTTAGTTTTAGTATTCAACACTTCAAAATATGTCATTTTAATTATGATTTCATCAATGAAAACAAATCTGACGTACAATTTCAAACCATTACAAAACTCTGTACGATAATTTGCAGTTGATATTTAATATTTTTAACGAGAGAACATAATTTAGGTTCTGCAAGAACTTACTTTTCAAAATTTTGTGTTCTAAACTGAGTTATGGCTATATTCCTTTACTCAAAACTGATTTTCTTCAGCTCCTGTGTCATTATAAACAACTTTTCTGTGTGCAATTCCAGCAGAAATTGACATCTCAAGTTTGGAAGTATTTCAAGCAACTTTTATAGATTGGTTTATAAACCATCTTGACTCGATGTAAAATTCTCCTCTCCACTCAAAAGCGGCCTGATGGCCAATTGGCTAGAGCTGTGGCCTTTGATACCACAGGCTTCAGGTGGTTCGAAATCTGGCGGGGGCATGGATGTTTGTTAATCGTTCGGAATCCACTTTAAACTGTAGGTCCCGGTGTAATTAGCCTAAAGTGCGCACAAAATGACTGTAAAGCGACAAACCAAACCTCTAATGTTATTTCTTTGCAATACCTTTTAGCTTATTGACAATTATCTTTAAGAATGTGTAATAAGATTAGAATAGTTCGATAATCATTCTCATCTCATTACACAATATCTAATTAATAAATTATAATTTTGGTACAGAACTATATATATTTTATACAGTATACAATATATTTGATAGTTGTAAAAAAACAAACAATTTCAAAGATGTACTCTCATTTCTGTGAGCTCCATTTTTTTTTTTTACACTTTTCAAAGTTATTTACCTATTATTTAAAAATATTGTCTGCGTACATATCTATAAATAATATGTATCTCAACGTGCTTACATTATTAAAATCTGGCAATTTACCTTTTATGTCATTAAATCACGACTTTTCATTTAAAGAAATAAATATATTCGTAATTTTTCTGTATATGTAGCAAGTCATTAAAGTAAGTATGTCGAGCTGTGTTTTAAAATAATTTTTAAAAAATATTGAACATCTGCAACTAGTCCCTAATTATGCCGAATTTTTTATTTCGGTCTTTTCTATGGCGCAATATCCCCATGATGGGCTAAGGCCTTCTGCAAGATTACGAAACATGAGAAATTTTTTCTTTTTATGAGATAGATTTGACAGTCTTACAGTCATAGAAGACCGAGGTCTACTGTTTAAAGTGGATTCGAACCACTACAAACACCCAAGGCACCGCCGGGACTCTAACCCTAACCCTGTGGTACAGAGCGCTAGTCACTCAGCCAGGAGACTTTTAATTCTTTTTACTTAAATGAAATTTTCTTTTTTATTTGCATAGTAATTTTTATTTTAAAGCAACTTTTTAATTGTTGATAAAATTAACTATACTTAATAATACATAATATTAATATTAAGCAGCTATACAAATTCATTCTGATGAAGAGGTTTAGGGTTTTATAGCGTCATTGGTACTCCGTAAACAGTACGTTAGTTTTAAATATATATATATTTTTTTTTGTTTTAAAATTTAAATATCTAGATATTGTAAATCCAGTAGGCAGGTCTTAACTCACCATGGAGTTGTTGCGCCAGTGAAGAAGAAGAAATAATATAAATCATACAGGGGTATTAATGTCGAGTGAATGAGGAAAGAGAATGAGTTGTTTTCAATTATTTTTGTGGAGCTATTTCTTGTACAACTGGAGATACCTTGTCCGCAACGATTCGATTGTTTTTCTCGATCTTTTAAGTGGCATTCTGGTTCATGAATTTTGCGGTTAGTCTCATCCGAAAATTCTACAAAATTCCTGAACGTTTAGTCATGTCTTTCATGTTAATTTTTCAAATCTAAGCATCTTCTCTGCTTATGAGCGGTTTTTTTTAGCATAACTCTACATTGATGTCCTATCTTGCGCAAAGCACGACGGAATTGTCTCATGATTGCAAGATACTAAAAATAGTTTTCTAACCATTTTTGAAGACTTTTTTTTTTTATAACAATTCGAATTTCTCTATTCTTGGATATGCTCATGCTCTCCCTCTTACTTATTGCCTTTTTGAGCCCTGCCTCTCAAATTGAAACTTTCGATAATTTTTTGCATCGTTGCAGTGATTTTATCGATTTACCATCGAAACTTTCAATCGATTAACATTTATTATTAAATCCTTACAGGCTCTGTGAGAGTTCCTTTTTTGCGGAATTATTGATAAATCCCAGAAATATTTTATACCCAACTGCCCGAAAATTATACTAAACTTTAGTATTTTACTGAAAATTTTGAAGGAATGCACCAAGTTTAATAAGCTTTTTGACAGCTTTAATTTTCACACTGTAACGTTTGACAATTTTAACTTTCACAATGCGTGCATATTTTTTATTGATAAATTTTTATTTATCAATAAAAAATAAAAAAATTTTAAAATTAAATTTTTTTAATATCAGCTTGATAATAAAATTGCATTAATTTTTAATTTCTTCTTAACATTTAATGTACAAAAAAAAAAAAAAAAAAAAAAAAAAGTAACGGCATCCAACAATACATTTATGCATATTGTGTTTTTATGTGAAAGTTTTAAACTTTATTACTTATATGAAATACTTACTTTTGTGATTAATATATAGGATAAAAAATACAGAAGATGTAAAAGCACACACACACACAAAATATCTACAAAAATGGGTAAAAATATATTTTTAAAAACAGAGTTTATGTATAAAGGATATAAGAACTGTGCTTTTGAAAAATTCTCTTGTCCATTCTTGTTAATATTTATCTGTCATTTGATGTGTCTCTGCTGTGGATACAGTCATCTAGCGAGCAGAAATAACATAGTTTATAATTTCGTGACGGTACATATTTCTTGATAAAGCTGTCCTCGGGATATTTTCTTTTCTTTTGGGTTCACTAATTTATATCCCGTTTTATGGATTTCCGCATCTTTTCAAACTATGTCATTGTATATTTTATGCATTTTTTTATCTTATCCGTGTATGCAGTTTTTGCCATTAAACATTTTGATCTTTATATTTATTACATGGTTTTCAGAGTTTCGTTGCTGCAACTTATGCTCAATTCGGTTCTTAGATCATTTATTTCCCTTTTTTTGTTTTGAGATATTTGAATGTGAGACACCCAGAATTTTTGTTTTGGTATACTATGATGGTGCTATATATATATATATATATATATATATATATATATATATATATATATATATATATATAATATCGCATATTTCCGTGTGTAAGCTGAGAATCCTTAGAAGTTTTTAAAACTAAAGCACTGGAGCCGGCTTGTATACGGACCCACTAATCTCACAAAAAAAAAATGTTGGTACTTTTCCATTAATGTGGAGCTAGCGATCCACCTGTCAAATATCGTTAAATGGGGCACATTTTATTTCTTTGGTTTATAAATTTATAAAATTTAAATTTATGAAAAAAAAAAAATTTAATGAAAGGAGTTATTTGTTTTTATAAAAATAAGTTGTTTTGTTTTTGAAATTGTTTATATTGCTGCTTTGTTGCTTCGTCGCCAAAACGAAAAATCTGTTGATGGCGTATTTTGCACTCAGCTAACAGGAAAGTACTAAAATATACATCAGAAATAATAATAGAATGCCGTAAATAATGAATTTTACTGGATATTTTTTTCCCTATTTCTGATTATACACAAATCAGCTTTTACTAGGAAATGTATATATTATATATAAAAGCATCTTATAAAAAGTAATATTTAAATTTGATAACCTTACCTACTATTAAACAAGATCTGTTATTGCTGAATGTTGTCAATTTTTTTTTCCGCATAGATATTGGGTTTATTCTGTGCCATTCAAGTTTACCTTATATATGTTAAAATGAGAAAAAAAAATAAATAAATAATAAACTGACTAATAAAATAATGAAATAAAAATTAGTTTAAAATATAATTCCATTAAAACTGGTTAATTTGTTATCAATTATCATTAGAAAGAAAGGAAAATTTTTATCTTCCTAACAATTTTTTTTTATTGAAAAAATATTTATTTTTGCAGTTTTCTTATTGATTTCAGCAGAACATTAACTTCTGTTAGTGATAAATACAAAAACTTGACTACTTTAAAACAAAATAATTTTTTTTTCTCATACAAACAAATATTTAAATGTTCATTGTTTATAAAATAAGCACATTAAAAATTAAAGATAAAAAATGAAATTATTTGTTATAATATCGCGTGTTATTTCAAATGACTTAACCTTATTAAAAATTTTATAGCTATAATAAATTTTAGTTATTATATTATTACAATATTTAAATTTTTCTTTTGTAGAAATGGCGACAGAGATGGTTTGTTTTTGAGGCATTCTGGATTGCTTCCTGGGCAGTTTATTTTGGAATACTTTACTGACAGTTCCTGTAAAAAATTAAAGGGGAAAATTGACTTAGATCAATGTGAACAGGTGAAATACTATTTTAAATAAATTTTATTTATTATTATTGTGTGTTAGTGCTTAACAATTGTCATTTTAAATAATTTGAAGCTGTTTCTGACATTTTCCTTTTCAATTGTAAGTAATATTGTTTGTTATCCAATATAATATTTTTATAATAGCATAACCATAACTTTTATATTAAATAAAAAGAAATCTGCTAAAAAAAATATATAATCATGCCTTTCATGTGATTTTCAGGGAAAAAGAAAATTAGTTCTTAAATTTGTTTATTGTACAATAGAGAAGGATTTTAAATTTAGGTATTATGTTTATTTTATACTCCATTATTTATTTACTGATTATTTGGCATGCATTTATAGATTGATGCAGGACTACCTGTTGATAGTAAAGTTGCTGGTTACCAATATATGTTTGATATAAGAACGCCAAAAGGACTTACTATCTTTTAGCAGAAACAGAAGCTGACATGTATAAGTGGGTGGAATGCATTTGTTCTGTCTGTGGACTTAAAATTCATACAGAAGAAGGTATCATTATCATTTATTCTTAACATAATTGCTTAAAGTTGTAGAATAATGGTATTAACGTTATTTAACATTAGTTAAAATAAAATAAAAGTTACATTCACAAAGGTTTTTTTTTTTTTTAAATAAAAGTTATAATTTAAAAATTATCTTCCCATTGATGGATAATTTATTTAAAAAAAAAAATAATTGCATAAAGTTGGCCAAAAGTAAAAGGCACTTTTTGAAAAACATATTTATTTCAAAATAGTTGCAGATTAAATAATAATAAGATTTTTATTGTTAAAGTATAGGCAATAAATATATAGAAATTTAATCTTCAATAATATTGCCCTTAAGCTCAAACCAGCAGCAGTTATTGTGATTCTAAGCATTCTCCTCTGTATATCTTTTGCATTTATACCATTCCATACTCTTAGGAGAATATTCATAGACTTTTTAAATGCTTATATAACATCTATCATAAATGTTTTATTGCATTAAAGTATAGGGGGCTTTGGTGGCTAGTCTAAATGTCAATACTGTTATTAAAAATTTGCCTTCTTCAGACTCATAATGAAGGGCTTATTGTATTGTTGGGCTAAAATTAGGCTCATCTCTGTTGGTTTCATCAATTATTTTGTTAAATAATAATTCTAATGCCCTGCATTCATCAGACAGGAAGAGTTTTTGATAAATCTTTCACTATAATGTACTTAAGAACCCCTCTTCCTTTTTTTTTTTTTTTTAACATTAAGGTTTTAATTTTTTCACAAAACCACTTTTTACAGTTTTTGTAAATCTTCCATTTTTGCACTGATTTGACATCCAGTTACCTTAGATTGTCCTCGGCCAATTGAAAGTATTTTTCTTTGATTTACAAATTGTTGATTCATTGAATTGTCCCCTTTTTCTTTAGTTATTTTCCTATTAATATGTGGATTTGTATCCTGACAACATACAAAATATATTGCACAGTTCAATGCTAACATTTATCTTTTGAGAGTTTTAATATAAGGTTTTATTTTTACTTGCTAATGTTATTCAAAACTTTAAGTTGGGTTTTAATAATTTGAAATTTTTAAATGAAAATTGTTTTTTTACAAGATTATAAGCACAATAAGATATCATTAAAAAATAAGTTTCGTGCTATTCAAATTAGAAATAAGAAATAAAAACTGCTTTCTTATTAAATTTCATTTATTAATCATAAAATATCAAGACTAGTTTTAAAATTTTTGCAGAAAAGTGCTTCTTTTTTTTTTTTTTTTTTTTTTTAAGATGATTGCAAAACTTTATTTATTGTAAATGTTGTATTGAAAAAAAAAAAATTTTTTTTTAAGTATCTCAAACTTTTGGCCAAAGATTTTTTGTTAATATTTACAATTTTAAAAAAAAAAAACAGTATTTATTCTTGTCTTCATTTGTTCCAATAAAAATAAAGCCAACTTTTAATGTATTGCAACTTTTTAAAAATTATTTCACTTTGTAAGGAATATTGAATTTGACCTTTTATCGGTATAAAATTTCTCAAGTTTATTGTCTGTATCTTTTTATTGTAATGTTATTTAGTAAACTATGAATATAAAAGTGCTTGTTCTTTTTATATGATAATAAAATTACTTGTGTATTTTTTATCATATGTAGTAATCTTCTATTTTTTAAATTTGTCCCCTTTTTTTTTCAGATTTTATTATGCCTCAAAATTCTTCCACCAATCCTAATACTGTTATAACCAATTCTAACTTGACAGTAGTGAAAAGCTCATCTAATCCTTATATTCCTATTAGTGAATGCTACACAGGCAAACCTGTTTTAAATGGAAATTTCTCATCACTAGATGGTCTTGTGCAATTAAATACTAGCCAATCAACTAATTCATCTGGGGATAATATTGGAGATGTACCAAAGAGCCTCCTCCCCCACCTCCCAAAAATGATTGGACGCCTGCACCTAATCCTATTTCTGATGAATTCTATGATCATCCTAAACCTCTAAACTACAACAATATTGATACAAATCATGCTGCAGATACAGTTGATAATGAGGAAGCTTATCAAGTTCCAGCTAATTCGAAATCAAATTTTTATGGTTCTAATGTTGACTCATTTTCTACCTTACCCCCAAAAGTCAACTGGAGAACTTACCCTGATGATGCCTTTCTTCCTACTAGCAGTACTGTACCAAGAAGGAAGACCAGTATTCCTAATGAAGTCAATGTATATGATGTTGTTCCATCATTTCATGGGTCCATAAAAGAGATTAAACCTCATAAAAAATCAGTTCAAAGTTTAGCAAGTCATTTTGAAAATATGTCTGTAAAAACATCTCCTGAGACACAGCTCAACAGATTTCAAGAAAGTTCTGCAGAATATATAAATCAAACCAGCATAGTTCCTCCAAGACCTCCAAAGCCATCTAAAATGAGAGAAAAGGCACAGGTATGAGAACTTTGAACTTCCTCATCAAATGCATAAAGAAGATCTTAATTATGATGTACCTCCACCAACTAAAGGAGCAACTTTTGAATAAACAACAAAGCTCGCAAGCTGCAAAGCCACTTGAGAATGGGGACAGTTCTCAGGCTGATAATTCTAGTGTTAAAGAAGCAACAATGGATGATATGTATGATTTTCCCCAACCACAACATGTGGCTAAATTCCGTGGAGAAGATAACATTAATACAGCTGTACCACCTCCTCATAACACTGGTACTTCACAAAGAAGTAGAAGACATGACTATACGAATGCCCCACCAGGACTTTTCAACAGTAAAGACTTAATATTCAACTATGAATATCGACCAAGTTTAGTTTCTGATGACTATTGCCTTGCAGATAATGCAAGAAGTCTCCAATCCAGTAGTGATGCTGCTACCCCTCCTAGCCCATCTGCTATTGGTGCATATGCCAATATACCAACTAGTCCTACTTTAGTTTCTTCTCTTAAAAACGAAATTCCACCTGCTGTTAATAGAGAACTAAAGCCAAAGCGAGTTATGAACAATGAAGATCAGGGTAAATAATTCTGATGTTTTTTTTTAATAGATTTTTATTTTTATTTTAAAATATGCTTATCCTATTTTTGTTAAGGATCTGTTTAAATAATTAAAAATAAAAACAATTAACATTGCAACTTACTGAATAAAAAGATTATTGTATGGCATGTGCTAAAATAAATAAAAATAAAAGATATTCAATTTGTTATGATAAACAGCAATCAAGTACCACTTTCTTCAGAGTCTGCCTTCTATTCCCTTCAGGCTTATTTTGCTTTCTTGGTGTTATTATAAAGATATGTATCTATTATATGTGGCATCATCACCATTTTTGTCAATATTAAATTTATTTTCCGTTAATCAGAAAAGAAAAATTTCGGGACAACTATAAAAATGAGAGCTAACGGATATGGAAGAAAATTGTAACTGCCTACTAGCATATTTGAAATATATATCATGATAAAACGTTATTACATATGTGAATTTATATTGATAGATAAATAAGTATGGTTTATTCTTAATGATAATAATAGATAAGATTTTAAATTGTCATTGCTTTGCATTTTTTTTGCAAGATAAAGTTTTTATTCTTATCTGATTTAAATTAAGTACAAAAATTTGAAACATTTTATAGAGAACTTAATTTTGAAGTTTTTTCATTTTATTATTTATTTTTAGATTCATTCAGCTTTTTAACTCTACAACCACCTCCTGTCTGCCGCTCAAGGACAAACAAATCTAATAATAAAAGAAGTTTTCGCAAAAACCTAGGTAAAAAAAAAAATTTATGTGATTCATGCTTTTGCTACATAAGCAGTAACTTAAATACTTCTCTTACATTAGAAATCATTTGAATTTTAATGAAGTATTGGCAAATAATAATTGACAGTGGGAACAATTCTTCATAAGTAACATAAGTATAATCATTAATTTGTGGATATTTAAAATTAAAAGAAAAATTTTTGCATGAAAATATTAAAAGCAGGTACAGTATTGAACATTATTTACTTTTCCTATATTGAATTTCAAAACATATCTGTTAGAAAAATACAATCTTAATTTAAAGGTGGGGGAAAAAATAGTGGAATCAATGCATTTTTGTATATTTTCACAAAATTGGAAAAAGTTTTTCCTTTTTATTTGTTTATTTTTTTTCATAAAATAAGAATTTATTTAGAATTGCAAATTTAAACTGAATGTCAAGAATATGAAAAGAATAAAAAAATTAAATGCCACTTTTATTTAAATCTATATATAGAAATATTTCATGTGTCTCTTGTGTATTAATAGGTTTTAATGATGTCTTAAAAGCACATGTTTTATAAGATTAAATGTCTGGAATGTTTATCTATAATTGATGAGAATATTTAATGTTTATTGGCAAATTTTTCTTTTATTTCCATATCATTCTATTTCAGATTTATAAAAGTTAATTTTCTCAAAGTTTTTACTTTTTTTTTTTTATTTTTATTTTTTTTCAAATATGATTTTATAGCAAGAATTTTATATGTTCTATTTTAATATTTGATAATGAAAACTATTAATTTAAAAGCAGTTCATGTAAGTTAAAAATTATAAACAAATTATTTATTTTAAGGAATCATTTTTAAAATGGCATCATTAATTTGAATAAACCAGGACAACAAATTTCAATGAAATTTTTTCTGAGATTAAAATAAATATTTATTACTAATTTTGGGTTGCTGAACACAAATATGACAATGAAAATTTGAAATTAGCTCCCATTCCTAGGATATTTCTAGCAATGTTTTAAATATGAAACTGTTTGTTTTAAATATAAAACTGTTTGCTGTCCTTTTTATTTGTCGCTTATGCATTTTCTTGGAATCATTTTTGAAAATTGATTTAACACAATAGTCTGTGAATATTGTAATGAATATTCTCCCTTATATCTTTTCTGTACTTACGCAATAATCTGGTAAAATGCTCATTGCTTACCTGACTACAATGTTCAGGAAAGAAATTAATAATTTTGCAGAAAATGTATTTTTAGAAACATAGTATACCTAAGTGTCTTATATGTAAACAATATGCCCATCACTAATTTCTTTTAATCCTTTGACTTCATGTTTCCCAAAAATTCATTCATACAAGGCAAACAACATTTTAAACTTCTTACTCATCTTACTGGAGCATCCTATTAAAATTTTTGGTATTAGTATTATTAAAGAACTTACAGATCAGTGGACCCATGAAAATTTCCAGTTTCAGTTTAGTCTTTCTAAATGCAAGAAATTTGAAGAGGGGTCCACTCTTGTCCATGGCTTTCACAAAATTTTTCATTAAGTCGAATTCTATTTGCAACAGAGGCAATGGTCTTTCTTTTTTTTTTTTTTTTTAATTAAAGGTAGATTTTACACATTCTTCTGTCCAATATCATATATTTCCTAGTAGGGCATTTTTCTCCCACTGTCCACAAATTAAAGCTGCTTTTTTATGTGAGCAGGATAGTAGAGCTAAAACTTCTGTCCTGCTCACATAAAAGCAGCTCTCTTAAGTTCTTATTGAAGAGGCATGAGAAGATCACTTTCAAATCAAATATTTAGATGTACTTACTGTATTGAAGGCAGTTCAATTAAAGTTTCAAATTTTCAGAAGTTTCTTTCACAGAGCCGAGAGTGTCCAATTGAATTGATGAAAGTTGTTTCTGTTATACAGTAATACTGTCTTAGACGTGTGCCTATTCATAGATTAATCCAAAACAATTGTTCAATTTTGAGAGTTGTCATTAAGTCACTATGTCTGAACATAAACAAGTTTTTTCTGTCCAAAATAAAGGTGATATAGTTTTTCACGAAAAGAGTGATGGGACATTTTTTTGGCTTCTAATGTCATTTCTCCACCTATACGGCAGAATTTATGCACTTACACGCCATCACAACTCCAATAAATGTCATGTGTTTAACTAAAATGTAAATTAACTGCAATAATTTCTTTTTCATACAAAATAACTCATACAATTGAGAGAGCTATCCCATTTTTTGTTTTTAGAGCAGCAGAAAATAGTGCCTATAGCCAGACTGGTGTAATCTCCTGTAGACTAATGGGTATCAAAAATTTTACTGGATAGTAGCTATAAAAATTTTAAAAAATTAATGTCTTGAAACCACATTTCTAAATCCTATTTCAGATTTTTTTTCGTGTATAGTAATGTTTATGCATTTCATATAATATATCCATTATATGTATTTTATTTATTTTTATAAACATTGTTATATAATTTAATTATTATTATTGTCAAGTTGTTTTTTTATAAATTTACATATTCCTAATCTCATGAAAACTGGAAATCAATAATTCGTATAAACCAGAGTTAATTGTCAATTTTTATTATCACTTTTGTTAAAATATTTTAATTTTCAAAGAAAATTTGTGTTATGCAACATAATTTTAAATGTTGGACAATAATTTATAACTTTCAAGTCTCTAAGGAAATAGTTCTTTTAATTGCTATAAATTCAATTTATTTTCAGAGCTGCACCTAGTCCTACTCCTATGGCTTCAGTAAATGGCATGCCACCTGTACCAAATCGATTCCGATATCATAGTGAAATGCCTGCATCTGATGATGAAGGATTGAACTCTTCTGGAAGTCGAAGAAATTCAGCTAATGATGAACAAGTTTGTATATATACTAAATTTTTATGTAACCTGTTTGGAACTGGTATATGAAAATATCACATATTTTAAGAAAAAGTTTTTTTTTTTTTTTTTTTTTTTTTTCTCTTCCATATCTCTTTCATGATTTGTTATTTATTTTATTGTTTATTCACTAGCTTCTTTATTATTGCTGTAGTTATAACAAATTCAATTTAATCATTTGTAAATAGTTTTATTAAATAATAGAATTTTAGATATATTTTCCTTACGTTAATTATGAAGCATTAATAATTCTATCCTGTTCCTCAAGATTTAGAGATTTATTTAGACAATTTTACGTTTTGTTATATTTCTATTAATCATAATTTTTTTCAGATTATTAATTCTCTTATATATATATATATTCCCCCTAATAATCTGTCTGTTGACATTACAATTGAGTATTTGTAAAATATAGTTCCAGGCCTGAATATAATTTTCTGCATTAAAAGGTAAAATCATGATTTTTACCAATTTTAATTTTGCGATACTGAAGCTGATTGTCTATTTTCCATGATTATCCAGTATAATATAAATAAATATGAGATAGTTCATGGAAGTCCTTTATCTGTGTAATAGGAAATGAAAAAAAAAAAAAAAAAAAAACTTATATCTTAGGGAGACTTAGTACAAAGCTCACTGTTTAATGCTCACTTCAAGCATTAAATTATTTGCATTTGAAATACATAAATTTATTTAATCACTGTGCAGCATATTATGTGCATCAATGCAATAATCTGTCATTCAGTATTGTCTCTCTAAAAGATATAATAAATTTATAGTTTTCAAAAGTGGTGTTATATTTTATTGCAATAGTGTGCTTTTTTTCCACATTTATGCAAAATTGTTTTTGAATAACTGATTTCTTTTCCTTATAGGCTAGGCACTTCTTTCAAGCTCCTTTAAAAGAGAGATGAAATTCAATATTTGGATCTGGATCTGGATTCTGAGCCATCTCCGAGTCCTAAAACTCCTGATCGATTATCTGCATCGACTGTTTATAAAAAGTTGATTTTGTGAAAACAAAGGCTTTTAATGAAATGAGGCAAAATGTAGAAGAATCATATAGAAAATCTCAGTGAATTTCATTGTTTTTTATTTCTTAGACAAATCGGTTAGCTCTTGCTACACTGGTAATTGTTTATATAAATGCCTAGTCTTGCAATTGTTAATAGAAATGACCTTATTAGCACGTTTATATCATCATTATTTACATTTGGCAAATTTTTATGAAAATCCGATTGAGGCCTTACTGAAGTGCTTTTAGTAAATGTGCGATGTATTGTCTTGTTATATTATTAAATCATTAAAATGTGTGTCATATCATTAAAAGCATTGAGAATTACCAAAATCAATGAATTAGCATTGTTAGTATTTTACCTTTATAAAACCAGCTTTATTAATGTGTCAAATTTAGACACGCACAGTTGATCATTTTAAAAATCTCAAATAACTTTAATAACTACCATTGCAATGGAATTCAAATATTTTACATTTAAAACTTGGTTGAATAAATTAATGCAAGCTTGAAAAAAATCTTTTTTTTAACTTTTTAATTCATGCTTTTTATTCATTTTCATTTAAATATTAATTCAATTACAGATGACAATTGTTATGACACCCTATTAAATATTTATACTTTAGATCAGTCATTAATGTAGAATCTCTAATTTCATGTATTTATAGACTGACCACCCATCAGCAGAAAGTTGGCAAGTGACCAAGTCGGGACTCAAAAAAAAGAATGGCTTCAAAGGGGAGGAAATTTAATTTAAGAGGGATTTAAATTGTAATAAAAATAATTCATTTTAATTTAAATTTTATATTACATGATATTAAAAGAAAAACTAGATGAAAAATGTTAACATGGTAATTTTTTCATTTTCCTTTTAAAGCAGCCTTGCACTGCATGTATCTGACTTGCACCCCAACAAGTAATGGATTTGTCCGTTTCTGCCTTTAAACAGGTTGTTTACCATTCCCTACGATCTGTGGTTGGAATATATAAATATAATAGCATCCCTCTTTATATATACTAATGAGTGCACTTTTTAAATAATAAAATAAAGCAAAAAAATTAGAATCTCAGGGTGTTTTTTATTATAAATTTTTAAGTTAATGATTGTTCTTATGTATTCTTTTTGTTGCAATCTTCATTGGAAATTTTATTGTGGTATATTTTAATATTATTTAATTAAGCTTTAATGAAATCAAATGTTATAATTCATTATGATAGTATGAAAGGAATAGAAGTAGACAAGTGGAGATCAATATTTTAAAAGTATGTAAAATAAAGTGTAAAATTAGCATGTTAAATACATTTTATAATTGTAATTAATTGGTGAGAGATCCAAATTTATTTTGCTTGTGTAGTTTTTATTGTTTTTATAGCAAAACATTTTCCTATAAAAAGTAATCTATCTCAATATTTTTTTTTTAAATCAAGCATGTAGCCATAAGGTTTTTCACTCATAGAAATTTTTCTGCTTTGTTATATATTTGTTTAATAGTTTAGTAGTAGTGTCATGCCCTATTATTAACAATTTTGTTCCTTAAAGATTGTAGCTGAAAGAAAAATTAAAAAGGAGACTTATTCAAAATTGTTTTTGTTTTTTATTGATTTGTGAAATATTTCAAAGCAATCCACAATCTGTAATTTGGTATATGCATTTTTTTCATGTTGTTGATTTAGCATTTTTTTAATAGATGGAAAAAGTTTTTATTTAATTTGGTTCTTATAAAGTTAATTGTAAACATTTATATTTGTAATTGAATATGAAATCATTATACTTAATCCGTGGACGTATAAGAGGGATGTTATTGTATAGTAAAATTGTTATGCAAATGTCTTAATATTTTGTTTATTTCTTCAAAAGCTGATGCTGCTTAATTTAATGTAGTTTTGCTTTTCTTTAAAGGCTGTTACTTTTATTTCGAAAGATTAAGTAAATTTCTTCATTATTTTATTGATCAGTTTTATTGATATGAAATTTTCTTCCATGAAAACACTATTATGGATTTAATTCTTTTTGCTTGGTTTGTCTCTTTATGTCATTTTGTGCATGCTAGGTGTGAACAGATTGGTACCTACATTTAAAGTGGATTTCAAACTACTAAAAAACATTCATGCAACCACCAAGATTTGTACCTGAAGTCTGTGAAATCAAGGCCAGAGCGCTATCATTAAATGGCCACCTGGTTACTTGATGCTTTTCAAACAAAAAATGGTGCTAACTGCTGTCCTGTAACAAGTATTCATATTGACTTTTTATGACTTGAGTTGGTGCTTTGAGATGTATGCCTGCTGACTCTACTTTATTGCAATTTATACAAATGCCCCCCACACCCCACTTTTTTTTTTTTTTTTTTTAATAATCAAAACATATTGACTTTATGTGAAAATGCATGATTAATTAAGAAATAAACTCGTTTTTTTTTATTTCAATTCTTTGAACTAAATTTAAAAAGTTTCCTTTGTAGGGAATTAAGTCGAAGAATCCGCATTTTAAATTGATCTGCTTCATGAAAGTTTGCTTTATTGATAACACATAATCAAATGTATCTCCAATATTTATAGATCTTCCTTAAGAATGTATATAATTTTTAAATTGCCTTTCTTGTCATACAGTAAAATTTACATTTCCTGACCACCAATGAGTTTTTACATTTTACAAATTTTTTACCCCCTTCCTCTTTGTTATTTCCTTCAAGAAATTATTAATAGCAGTCAAGAGTTAAATGTATTTCACTGTCCTTAAAATATTTGTTATCTACTTTCAGATAAATTCTAAATAAGAGAGAATTTTTAGTATTTTCAAAGTGTATATGTATTCATATATATATATATATATATATATGGATCTTTATAATCTAACACTGAGAATTGAAATTTCTTGGCTAAAATTTGAATAATTTTGATGATACTTTTTAATAAAAGTTAAACCGCCTTTTTTTTTTATAAATGTTTTGCATAACTAAACTGGTTTATTATATGCATACGTTATTTTTACAATATTATTTGAAAAAAATTCTGCTATGCATAGTATAGTACATTTTTTTTTTTTCCATTTGTCTCATTAATTGCTTTGCTTTTTATGTAACTTTTGTTTCTGTTATTATTATCATTGAATTGATAGAAAGAATGATAAATATTAAATAGTTTTTAAATGTATAAAAATTAACTTAATTATTATAGAAAGCAAATTTTATTTCTTTATTTTAAAAACTTGATGTTAATTGTTTTTTTTTTTTTTTTTTTTAAGTAATGGTATTGTTAAAAAATTACAAAATTGTTTTTAGACATTTTGTAATTATTCATTGTTTTTCTGCAAACTCTGTCTTAATCATTTTTATGTGCACATGGAAAACAATGGGTGTCTGTAAATTGTTAATTTTTTTAATCACGAAGTGCCTTCTGCATGTTGTGTAAATAAAATAATTTGATTTTTGAAATGTATTGTTATGTTTCAAAAATGTGAGAGAAAATGCTAGCTGTGATATAGAGTTTGTTTTTAAGTATCCTTTTTTTTTTTTTTTTTTTTTTTTCATATAATTTTGTCAATAAGTTCATATTAATTTAATGTGATTAATATTTTAATAATTATTTATTATTATTATGCACTTTTTTAAATAGTATGATTTAGGAATTTTTGTATTCTGTTATTTTATCTTCTAAAATATAAGTATTAAATGGATCAACTTTTTATATTCTCTTTAATTGACATTTATTGGTGCTGATGAAATTACTTTCCATTTTATAAATATAAAAATTGTTGCATTATTATTGGTCAAAAGAAAAGAGCTTTTTGAAGAGAATGCACAAACATTTTTAGTTTTTACAGCTATTCTCAAGTTAAAGTTTAAAAGACTTTTTACTTTAGTTTGTTTTAATTATATGAATTCATGTAGTTGCTAACATCATAAATGTGAATAAAAAAATAATTTTTTAAAATTCGCAATTAAAAATTGTCATGCTCATTATGTAAAAAGAATTTTATTGACTAAATCACTTGGACTTTGAGAGAAATAGATTCACAGATATATTTATATATTTAATTTTAATTTTATTTATAAATAATTTAAGTTTAAAAGTCTTATGATTCAAATCAAATTCTTTAAAAAATTATTTAATTCATTAAAATATGCTTAATAAATAATTATTAGGATTTGAAAAATATTTTTAAAAATGTGAGATAGAATGATGGGAAAGACATTCAGCATCTTATATAATACGATTGATCATAGTAATTCAGGTCCCCTACCTGCATTTTTATTATAATTATAGCTGTATATTAATTTATACTGAATGTTTTATGTATACCATTATAATAAATTTCTACCATTTTAAGTTTTTTAATGGAAAAATGTTTAATTATAAATATCTGAACATTTTCAAAAATATTAAATAACTAAAATGTGTTAGTGCTGTGTAGCTTAGGTGATTTATAAAATTTGTTTGTGCCATAAAAGTAATTATGAGTGCTCATTTAATTTGTTTCAAAAATTTTATGTGAAATTCAAAATGTACATATTTTAGTAAATTACTTTATATTTTATTAAATTTTCATTAAAAGACATATAAAATTTATGTTTAAATAAGAAATGTAAAATTAAGATTTTAATGCATTTTTATCCCTTCTGTATAAATATATATAATCTAAAATTTTTGTAGGCATTTTTCATGACAAAATAATCAATTTATAACTAGATTGATTACATTTAAAGTGGATTTAAATTTAATTTTATATTTATTTCTGAATTTTTCAATTCTGACATGAGAGCTTGTAGACTTCAAACAATTTTATTTAAAATATAACAGAATTTTGTCATACAGATTTGTGTTCATGTAATTTTATTATAGCAATCATGATATTATATATACTGCAAGATTTCATTTTCATTTCAATTCTGTTTTATAATCATATTGAGAAATATTGCATTTAATTTGTGTTTTTTGTCTTTGAACTCATTTTTGAAGTTTGGATCAAATATCAATAAATATGACTATAATGAAGTGAAGCACTATATGTATATAATTATTGGCTTATAAAATATAGAAGCATATTTTGCTATCTTTTATTTCTACAGTATTCTCTTAGCTTTTTATTGTTTATGCTTCAATCCATTTATTGTGTACAGTTTTATATATTATTAAAATGTATTTTTATGTTTTAAGTGACTCTTTTATTCGTGTGCATTTTATCTCAAATTCTTTTCGAAAACTTGATAGTTAAATTTCTATCGAAGAACATAGCACAAGTTTTCAAACTATTAAAAACAATCTTTTATGAAATTGAAGGACACAGCATGGAATGCTTTAGGCCTTGTATACTGAAAGAAAGCAACCCACACATTAAAATATTTAAGTTAATATATATTAATCAGCCAGATGAAGTTGTCGATGAGGTATGATCATATGATAGATTGCTGTAATGCCTTGGTAGGCTAAGCAATAGTTGTTTTTTTTTTCTTTGAAGCATTAAAAGGAGTATGGATTTATTAAAATGTGAGATATATATTACTTTAATGATCAAATGATTGTGTTAAATGCATTTTGAAAATAACTATTCTAAGCTATTAATGGTATGTTATAATTAGTATATGTTGAAGTTATCTTTACCCAGCATACTCTATTTAGGCTATCCTGAATTATTTATTTTTATTACTCATCAGTGAATTTGGCATTACAGAATTTATGATGTTGCTCTTGTCAAAAAAGATTTTTGTCATTACTCTTGCAATTTTAAATGACTTTCACTGTCTATATTTGTTATATTTAATGAATTCTAAGTGATGATGATTTAATGATTAGTTTGATTCTATGTTCAGAATCAAACTAATCATTGCCATTTGAAACTGAATAACTAGTACAAAGCAAAGGTGCATTACGGGTTTATGTGATCATTACAAGCCTTGAGTTGCAATTCACTAATGAACTAACACCCAAAATTAGACTTGTGCAAATATTAACATAACTATTAATTTAACTTCGTTGACGATAATTAACGATCAACTGCAGTTGACGAAACGAATAATTAATGGTTATTTTTAGCATTTATACTCTAAGTTAAGGCTAGAGATGACGGTAGGAGTCGTCTACTTTTTCTCAATGTAATTAATAGGGAAATTTTTTAACAGTGCTTCACGGCCTTGGCGCTAGGTGGAGTTTAGCTTCTGTCGTATAGTAGGAATTTGAAATTAGCAGTTGATTTTAACGCCTGTTCTTTGAAAGGGAAAGGTTATTTGGGGAAATTAGCGACAAGAACAGGTTATTTTGTATATCAAATAGAGTTACGTTAAATTTAAGTAGAGTTAAATACACATAAGTTTGGCTTATTTAAAACTTAAAGCATTCTTATTAAGCATTTCTATCGTTTAATATTTACTATTTATTGTTTGGGCTTTTTTTGTATTTTAATATTTGTAATTGCTTTTGCAAATTTTAGATATATATTACAGTGAATATTTTGCAAATAGGGCCTGAATGGCCGAGTAGCTAGCGCTCGATGCCACAGGTTTCGGGTTCGAGTCCCGGCGGTGCCATGGATATGTGTAGTGGTTCGAATCCACTTTAAACCGTAGGTCCCGGTCCCAATAGGATCGTTGAGCGTTGCGGGGGCATTGTTACTATGCGTCCGTGGCTTATCTTCAAGTTACACGATCCCCCTGGGTAATGCAAAGTGAGTAACGTCTGTGCAGCGCTCACCTTAAGGCATCCAAGACGTCCATGTCTGTCTGCCAGCTGCATTGGAAAAAATATATATATATATTTTGAAAATAAGATTGGTCTAATCGCTTAAAGATATAATAGGTTGCGATAATATTAAAAGAATACACTTAGTTTTTCTTAATTTTAATTCATCAATTTTTTTATCAACAAAACTTGTTAAAATAAAGAATGTTAACTAAAACATATGGTAAACGAGGGATGATCAACCTTCTGGTTTGTAATATATTAATAAATATTGGACAAAAAAAAATTTCTGAAACAGTGTTACTTTTAACCGAGAATGGATCGACAGATCGATTTTTTATTCATAAAAGTATGATTGTCATCTTCAGAAATTCATTTAAGAAAAAGTTATTAATATTTAAGTATAAAAAAATTTCATATATTCGAAACCATATTTGTTTTATCAGTCTCTTTTAAATAATTTCCATAATTATAAATAAATATTTTATTTAATAAATCAACATATGCATCGGGATTAAAAATTTCTAACCACAAATCTTTTCTAAAAATATTTCTTTTGATATAAAATTTTAATAAAAGAAACTAAATCAAATGCTCTTTTTATAATTGTCTTAGTACAGTATGTCGAATTAAAAAAACTTAATTTTCTGCAGACGAAAAAATAAATTTAATGCAATTCTTAGATACAAAAATATAATACAAAAAATGTAGCATTTATCTTTGTAGGTCGGACGATAAATATATTCTTTGCTGTTGGCTGTATAATATTCATGTACATAACTTAACCACACATTAAACAATTGTGGAATGTTAAAATTAAATTTATATGTTAGCATTAACGGCAACGAAAATTAAACTTTTTTTCCATCTCAACCCAGAAATTTCATTTGTTTTTAGATATGTGAGCCAAGATACAGACTTATTCTAAAATGCTTCAACTAATAGTGTAATTTTTGTATAATATTGTTTGCACAAATTGAAATAACGGTGTTTTTTATGTTACAAGGGAGGGCAGGTTTACAAGATGATATAGCTGTAAATTTCTCAAACTATACAATGTGCGCATTAAATAAAATTGATTAATGAGAAACATATATGTTCATGTACATTATTCAGATCTAATGATGTATATGTTAACAAAGTTATTGGATATCAATTATGAGGATAAATACGAAACATAAAATTTTTATGTTATTTTAAAAATCTATCGAATTAAAAAAAAAAACTTTAGTTCAAAACTTAATTTTATTATACTATAATCTATGTCTATATATTTCCATACGCATCATATATTTTGAAAAAAAGTTTATTAATGATTCGATCTCCACTGGTGGTCTGCATTACAGTCACTTTTTTGAAAACCTTGTAGACTTATTTGAGCGCTTGACTCTAATTGACAGTTAGAGTGCCTAATCATTCTCTGATCGAGTAGTTGCAAAATACCCTGCTAGACAAGCACGCAATGTAGTGCAAACCATATGTAGTCTACTTCAGTTATCATAAGCCCATTGCGCAGCTGTACTGATAGTCTTCCCAGAAGTCATTACACATCCCCTCTTTTCATCTTATGAGTATAGTGTAACATGTTACGTGTAGTGCGGCAAAGAATTGCTACGATTATGCTGTAACTCTTAGTGAATGTTGGAAATCAAAAAGTTTGTAGTGGCAAAAGGAGAAAAAATTACAGACATTCATGGTGTTGTTTCTTATACCATTTGGTAGTCAGTAACATCTAGACTAGTCCAAGAACTCATGGGGGAGGGGGAATTCTGTTGTGAGGGATCACCCCTAGATAGTAATCTGACTTGTCTCGGTGACAATGACTTTTTACGGGGGGTAGGGTTGTCAGCCCAACGCTCTTACAGTCATATTAGACCAGGATCTACGGCTTAAAGTGAATTCCGAACCATTACAGACATTCATGGCCCCACCGGGACTCAAATCCGAAACCTGTGGCACCTAACGCCAGACACTGGACCGTCAGGCCCTACCAATTTGAGGTGTGCTGATAGCCAATAACATTGCAATACAATAACTTCTATCTTCAACTAAGTTCAAATTTTATGAACCTATATTGCTTGGGATTTTGGACTTGATTTTAGGATTTTGTCTTTACTATTGATTCCACGCTTAATATCTGTTGCAGTAGTACGGTACCATAGAGCGTTATTATTTAAATAAATAAATTAATAAGATCTATTGAGTACGAATATTAGTAGAAGATAACTTTTAAGATACCTATACATTATCAGTTCCATTTTCATTTATCTATTCGTTTAACTGATAAAAGGTGTATGAAATATTCTTATCGAAGATACTTTGAACATTTCATATCCTTAGAACTTCAGTCGCATTGGCAAACATTGGATTACTTATTCATCTTCAAAATGGCAAAAATTAATTTGCTGTTTTATCATCTCTTAATTTTAGGTAAAAAAATTTTATTATTATTATTATTTAATTAAACGAATTTTTACCAGTGTTCTTATACATTGAAATTGTGATGAAGAGTTTAACATAAAAATCAAACTTGTAAAAAGCATTAATAACTAAACTGCAAGCATTAACTACAGTGATCACAGGATTATATTAAATTTTACTATAATCTGAATCAATTTAGTAAAAATCTTAAATATATTTTTCAAGTTTAAATAGCAATTTCTTTTTATTACGTTTACAATTTTTTTTATCTAACATTTAATATAAATTTGTCACAAATATAAATCTTTCATGCTTTCTTCAAGAGAAAAAAAAATGTTTTTGTTAACATTTAACGTGTTTTAACCTATTTTATATATAATATTTACATTTATATTAGATTGGATTTTTAAGAAAATTCTTGAATCAAGAATATCGTATAAATAACAGATTTTTCAAATAAAACATTTCAAGAACAATGCGTTAATTCAAATAATATCGTTTTCATTTAAAAAGAAAATATCGTTCTATTTTAAGATTCTAATAACTTCGTATACAGCTATATTTTTAAATTGTATGATAAAATTAAGAAATTGGACTTATTAACTTAAAATGTAAATTACGTAAAATAAAAATAATAAAAAAATTTTTGAAGTAGAATTGTCCATCTTTGTTCAAATTTGATCATGATAAACATAATCTGTTATTTTAAAATTGTTCGTTTTACTTTATTAGGTGCTGTTATATGTTTTTCCACTACTTCAGCTTCAGAAATTGAAGCCGGAAAAATACATTTTAGAAGTTTAATGCTGGAATACAATTGGCCTGTACCCGATCCAAACATAATTCGTTTTCCACATGAATCATCTTGCCACCATTTTTATTTGATGCTATCCGAGCAAGACATAACCCTTGAAGAATGCCCCGAAGGCCAAACATTCGATTATGTTAACCATAAATGTTCTGAAGAACATGTCCACTGCTGGATTCGCCGTTTTGGAAAACTAAAACATGGTAAGTACACAAAAACTGCTTTCGGTATGTAGATATGACTAAAAATACTCATATAAAAGTTGAATTTCCTGGTTTACGTAGGTTTGAAGATAGTTTACTTTAGAACTGTTATTCGAATCATTTAGTTTCAATCAGTGGCGTAACAATACGGTGGTAAAACGTGCAATTGGAACTGGCCTCAGCCCAAGCAGAGAGGCCATGAGTACAGGAAAGACCTGATATTTATTATTACAAAGTAAAAGTAAAATGTATTATTTGTATATTAAATAAATTTAAGTTACTAAAGGGATAAATTAAAAATAAAATTGTATCAAGATTTTGAACGTATTCATTTGTATAAAAAATATATCATCTGGTAGTAATAGTTATCGAAACAGTTACTCATAGGTACTTCCGATGCTAGGGACATCCCCGATTTTTATTGGTGTGAAAAGGTACTTACAAAAAAAAAAAGTAGGAATTCCCGCTGTCATTCATGTGACACAGGGGCATTTTTAAATTCACTTGTTATGGAATTTCCCTGATTCTTGAATCGGTACTTGCAAAATTAAAAGTGGGAATTCTCGCTGGCAAGTCAGACTTCCAGAAAGGGAAAGTCCCTTATTCGAGGATTCTCCATACGTCATTATTATCTTATTTTTTTATTCATCTGATCCGTGATCAGTCATCAAGTTCATTAGTTGATTGTGGATATTAGATAATAACATGTCTAGTAGTAAAAAAATATTTTAGGGAGAGTGATAAACGAAAAAAGAAAAATGGAGTTTGAAGAAAAAAATAAGAAGTTAACTACAATAAGTCAATACTTTAAGAGTGAGAAAGAAACAAAAGAACAGTGCGGCAGAAATGAAGAAATTAGCAGAACCCACAGTGATAGTATTGTAATCCCCGACAACACTGACCAGAGCCACCACAGCCCTGTATTAGTGATACACCTAATCAAAACCAAAATGAAGGGACTGAAATTGACATGGAAAAAATTACATTTTCGTTATACATAACTAATAAGGGTCATTTTAAAGTACTAAATGATCAGACAAGACAGTTTGTGATTGAAAATGAACATTTCAATCCTAAAGGCACCTTTAGATAGTGCCTTATTAAAAAGAAAAAAATAATGATAATACTTTGCATTCAGTGGCCCTTATTCAAAATATTTTATAATTATGGTATAGTTACGCCACTGGTTGCAATAAATTTTAAAACATTAAAAAAAAAAAACGATTAATCTAGCACGATAAATCATTTAAGAAAATTCTCAAAGTCGATTAACAATAAAATGCTAGATGCAATATGTTATACCTAAATAAGATTTATTTATGACAATATTCACTATCGTTACCGCAAACTGAAACATTTAAGCTGATGATGTCATTATTCCTTCAAAACAAAATTGTGATGTAACTGCTAGACACAAAAAGTGTCGTTGACATTATGCTTAGACTGCTTAAGAAGAGTTTATGAAATTTTAATGTAACTTTTTAAAAATAGCTTATTCCCGAAGTTTTTTTTTTTTTTAAACATCACACAAATTAATAATATTAAAAAGTTCTGGAAGAACAGATTAGATGCAAATTAACCGGAATATGTCATATATTGCAATTTTTTCGCTATCATAATCTGAAAATAATTGGAGTCTCAAGGCTGTAACGCCTTTAAAGAAGAAGAAGAATCTGAAATATGATTTGGCGACATCAAAATTGATAAAGCAGCATTGAGTTCTGGTCTCATGGCCCACTGATAATTTGCGCAGGACTACTGAGGTTCGAATCCATTGAAGGTGTTATTGTAATTATTACTTTCAGAAATATAACTCGGTGGAAATTTGTGTTATCGTATATAAAGAATCGACCATCAGGCTGCCTGCTAAATTTTTCAGGTTTTCTGCCATACGTCATGTAAAAGCGGGGCAGCTATCCATGAAAGGCAGTGGGCTTGGTATACATAAAAAACATGAGGCCCACCGATGTTAAATTAACTTAAAATGGATGACGCTATTTCCAAGAATAAAATAATTTATAACGAATTAATCGTTCAGAATGTAATCTTTTCATGTAATAAAACATTTTAAAATGATATATTTATAATTAGCTGATAGTTAAATTTATTTAAATTTCGATCAAATCAATCAGCAGTGAGAATTCCATATATCAATCAGTATTAATTTGTCTGTCCGATGTGCATATAGATATATTAATATTTGATATTATATGTTTGGGCAGTTGTTAATTATGTCACAATATATAAATTTCAGTATCATTTTTTGTGCAAAATAAATTTCAGCGAATTTTTATTGGCTAAAAAAAAATAATGACTACATATTTCAAATCACACAATTTAAGTTGCGTTTTCTCCAATGATTTGTAGATGGCGCTGCATTCAACAGAATTTTAGTTATTTCTCAGTAACTCGTATAAATTTTCCTGGATATAATTAATACTTAAATAAATTGATATATATTTAGTATAATATATTATAATATCTATAAAATGTGCTTATTGGTTTATTTCTGATCATACTAAAGCTAAAGTAATATTCCAGCTTATTTATAAGAATGAAAACAAACCGCAAATGCATATCTTAGAAACACATATTGATTGCTCAAAAATGAATCACTGTTTCTAAAAAAATATTGTTATCTTACAGATTTCGAAATGTAAATGTAAAAAGTACTCAAAAGATATAAAGCGGTTTGAAAAAATTCGATGACTGTTCAAGTTTGATCTCTCAGACTGACACTAAACGATTACAAACACTTAACAATAGAATGTTCCATTGCTTATCTTCGAAAACAAGTTTCCCCTTAGATATAGATTAAAAAACAAGCTTTCAGCAAAATGTTTAATTCTTTAAAGATTTTCCATTAAAAAACAAACGGGATTTATTTTCGTCTTTACTAATGCTTAAAAAGATTCCTAACTTATTAACAAGATTCCTTTTTATGTAAAAACATCTGTAGAATTGAGTTGCCGGTTCAGAATTGGAGCGTTATGTTTTCATGTCCAGTTTGAAATGTTAATAACTTGAAAAATTCTTCACTTTGTTACTTTTTAACTACATAATTTGAAATATTTGACAACATCGTCGTGTAGAAGGAAGTTGAAAATCTCTAATGGAAGGCGGGACCACGCGCCATGTAACAAAGTAAGGTGGGGAGTAAAAGGTGGGGGGAAATGGCTTAGTCTCAAACTCATTTCCCGCTGTTATATCTCTCGGTGATGTTCAACTAAATATAGCAATAAAATTCACAATGAAGTAAAATTTAAGCGCGTACATACATTTACAATACTTGATAATTTAAAACAGATAAAATTTCATTATAATCCCGCATGACTGCAGTGTTATCCGCATAAATGGCTGTAAGGTTTGGTTTGGTTTGTCGCTCTACGGTCATTTTTTGCACACTTTAGACCAATTAGCAAGGACCTACAGTTTAACATGGATTCCGAACCACTAACAAACATCCATGCCACCTCCAGGATTCGAACCTATTGCCTATGGCCAGAGCGCTATCAATTGGCTATCAG
Source organism: Caerostris extrusa (assembly GCA_021605095.1). Lineage (NCBI taxonomy): Eukaryota > Metazoa > Arthropoda > Arachnida > Araneae > Araneidae > Caerostris > Caerostris extrusa. The sequence goes on along the minus strand of BPLR01017985.1, from coordinate 37,169 downwards.
GTAGCTAGCTATAAGAGTTTTAGACTGATAGAAATATCAGAAAAAGTGAGAGAGAGAAATACAGAGAAGAAAACTTTTAACTCCTGCAGGGTACCGGGTAAAATGTTTTTTAATAGCGAAATTAAATTTTAAAAAAAAACTTTTTAAATTTAAACCAAAAAATGCATATTTTTAAGGTAGGAATGAATTCTTTTAATAACAGGATGAGAAAAATTTAGTATAACTCATTTACGAGTAAGTCCGCAAAACTAAATTTGATCAAACGCTTTTTAATATTCAATTTTGTCTAAATCCGAATTGCTCAGGGTTTATAATTCGATTTTCTAAAACTAATTTATTGAGCAGGCCTGATGGCCGAGTGACCAGCTCTAGCTGCCTTCGGGTCAAGTCCCGGCGATGCCATGGTTGTCTGTAGGGGATCGTAATCCATCTAATATAATTGTTGGGCATAGGGCTGACAACCCTACTCCTCAAAAAAGGAAGCATCTCATGTTTCCGGTTTGATTTGTCGGTCTATGGTCATTTTTTGCACACTTTGGGTTAATTAGCAAGGGACCTATAATTTAAAGTGGATTCCGTACCACTCACAAACATCCATGCCACCGCCAGGATTCGAATCAAGCCTGTGGCATCAAAGGCCAGAGAGCTAGTTAATTGGCCATCAGGCCGCTCTCATGTTTCGGAATCTGCCAGTAGGCAGGCAGCCTTGGCCCACCACAGGGCTGTTGAGTTAATGAAGAAGAAGAAGAACTTATTAAATCTTGATAAAATTATAAATGTAGTAATTTTGCTCAAGCATGAGCTAAATAAAATTTATCTATAACTATCAGTATCAATGAATAGAAACACCGAGTCGTTTTACGGAGTAGGAAAGTGCTTAAAGCCAAATATTTTGTTTATTAAATATTTTAATGTAATGATAAGAATTGGTTGCAATATGAGCATCATTATAATTATTTAAAAACAATGTAATAACATTATGTGCGATTTCTTACTAAAAGGTATAAATTATAATAATTGAAACTATTTAATTATGGTATGTTATTTGTTATTTTACATATTTAAAATGTAAATAACTTTTGCGAAGGAATAATAAAAATTATGTTTGAGTTAAACAATTAAATTCGTTAAGTTTACTCTATTCTCTTCCATTTTTTAATGTTTTTTTAAATTTATTATTTACAGACTAAAAGTTTGTTAAGGATATTATTAAAAATCAAAAAAATAAATGTCTAAATAATTTAGTTAAAAATAGTCATATATTACATGATTCTGAAAGTTTTATTTCACCATCAGAATTTATTTATCCTTTTACTGAAGATAGGGATACAATCATTATTGAATGATTACTAAATGATTCAAACATTTTATCACATTCCTGTAAACATGTATTGAATTTGTTAAAACTTCACTGCTATGTTATCAAACAGTGAAATTTCTATACATTAGTGCAAATATATTGCGAATAAAACTCGAAAAAGAATTGATTTCGATTGATTTAATATTTAAGGACCATACAATTACAAAATGAAGACACACAATTTAATTCAATATACAAAATGTTTTTATTATTTTTGAATGAAGTGCAAATTGCACTATCGAATTTGCTGATATTTTTATATGCCTGACATTTGATTTGAAAGGATTGCCTCAGAAATAGCAGATATATAACAGATCCAGCGTTAAACAGAGTGCACCAAGGAAGAACTGCTGCACCAAACACTCCTTGCGCCCCTGCAATTTGGAATGAACATCTCAAGAGGGTCAACTGAGGATTCACATTCTCTGCCCTCTTTTATGAATCCAATACAGTTTTCCGGTCTATAGGCTTATACAGCCATTGAAATTTTCTGTAAAAGCTTTATTTATCAAGTTTCCGTAAGTTGAGAACCCATTAACTGTAATCATAAGGATGCTACAGCCTTAACATTGAAAATACAGTCAAATTTACAGTTAAAATTGGACCACAATGGATAATGTTGTGCTTCCAAACATTGGAGAACTCGGTTCAAAATCTTACAAAAGAATAGGTCGGAAAGTATTTTTAGTTTGAGGAAGATACCACCCTTGAGGGTGCTTGTTCCAAATTGCAGAAGAAAAAGGTGGGCACAATGTAGCAGCTTCCCTCCGCCTCTTGCTCCCGTGATGCAACATGATAGTAACGATCCACCACGTTTTCCCGAAAAAAAATATAGCATATATGTATATATATTGAAAGATCCTCCTTTCAAGGATGGATTGACCCTTACGTTAGACTTTAGACTCTGTACGTGTTTTTTTTTTCCGTCCGTTAGACTTTGGAACCCATAATAGGAGAGGGAGAAAGAAAAAAAAGGGAGTGTGCAGAGTCGAGTGAAGGTTCCAGGCTTTACGGAGGGTACAAATACCCTTAAATCAACTGACTTTTAAAATGAATTTGTAAATAATCGTTATATAATTTTGAGTGTTATATGTTGTAATTGTGCAGGGCTATCATAGCAAATCTTAATAAATATGACAACTAAACATCTCTTATATTATTTAAAGAAATAATTCAGTCTTATCCTGAAACAACACTGAAACAAGGCAATATGCATATCCGGTCCTAACCGGTACTCTGATTAATACGCAATCTGGTACCTTTCTAGTGTAGAATAACCTCAGATCCAAATGCCTGACATTCACAACATTACCAATTACAAATCGTTCTGAAAATATTTCTGTTAATGAACCAGAGACAAATCATTTTCTCAAATTACATAATTAATAAAAAAATCTTTGTTAGGTAACTGTACTGTGAAAATTTTCATATGTGCCATCAAATAAATATTTTGTTTATATAAAAATGTATTTAAAAAATTTATTTTCATTAAAAAAAAAAAACTTTTATACTTACAGAGGCTCTGAAGCATAAAAAACACTTTAAATGCCCATATGCCTGGGGCAAATATCCTCATTTACATGACTGCACGAAGTACCACCTGTGTTTGAACAACAAGTCGAAAGTCAAGAAGTGTGCTTCTTATGAACTCTTCGATAAAATTTCAAGAAAGTGCATTGCCTCAATAGATGCTGTTTGTGCCGATGGATCTGGTAAACAGTATTCAATAACTTTTTACTTATTTATTAAAATTCGACTCACGAATGCAAAACCAAATTTCTATTTTTATTGTAAAAATATGTAATTTTCATAGAATTTATTTCAATCGCCGGATTAAATTACAAAAATGTTGCTTTTTTAATATTAGATCAGAAGTTTATATTACAAAAGCAAGTTATTAAATTCCTTCTATTAGCTCACACTCTCCCTATATATATCTTGTTCAAATTTTCAATCGTTAATAAAACACTCTTTATTCATCCACTCAAGTTCAAATGCATTTTTTAACTTGCAATGGAGGACGCTGGGATGTTAATACAGTTTTTTCAAATATTAATTCATTAATTAATTTTAGTTTTTTTTTTAGATTTAAGTTGCATGTATCTTCCAATAGAGGGCGCCAGATAAACTAAAAAAAAAAAAATGAATGAAAATTATTTATAAAGGACTTCCTGCAATATAGTGAGAAAAAAAAAAAGAAAGAATTGACTTTATTTTTTTTTTTTTTATATTACTTGTTAATTTCATTTGAATAACAAATGGTATGTGCACTGTGTGGTTACAGAATATTTCTATCAGCATATTATTAATTTTCAAATCCATTTATCCGAAAAAAACTTAACGGCCGGCTAACCTTATGCACTAAGGCTGTCAAGAAGGAAAGTACTTCTTCTTTTTTTTTTTTTTTTTTTTTTAAATAGAGGAAGCAATTAAAATTTTGTAACTTCCTTCGGTGCGAATTTTGGATTGCTAGGTTACAGTATTTGGTCCGATGTATTTCAGAAGTTTTATATTCTGAATACTTGCATGCAAGGGAAGAAGAAAATATCTCATATACAGTAGAACTTCTGTAAGTCGAACTACAAGGGAGACGCCAAATAATTCGAGTTATAGAGTTTTCGACTTATGGAGGATTTCGACTTACGCGGATTATGTAAGGAAATATTCGACTTGTAGAGGTCTAGATTCTTATTTTGAGTTAGTGAGGTAAAATAAATAAAAATTCAAGTTACAGTGGTAATAAGCATGTTCATTTGTAACTTAAAAGTTATATTATGTACTACAACAAAAAAATCAAAATAATTCCGAAACAACTTTAAAATTAAAAATATTATGTATTAAAAAGTTTTATTTATTTTTTTGCTTTAGACAATTCGATCGTTCTCTATCTACAGCATTATCTAAGCTATAAAGAGCAGAAAATTCTTTTTCTCCCGAGTTGCTTATTTCATAGAATTGTTTATTTATTATATACTCATACATTGTTTTCTAAGAAACAATGACGTGCATTGTCAGCAAATCACTTAAAGTCGGTAACTTATTTTTCTTCGAGCTATACAGGTAATTAGTTTCAAATGATCGAGTTGTAAAGGTTGTAAAAAAAGATTGTAATATCAAACATTGCTAATGTTCGAGATACAGAGGTCCAATTTTTTTTCTCGAGTTACGGAGGGAAAATATATACCAAAATGGCTTGTGGAGATTGACTAATTATTTCGACTTATAGAAGGTTGAAATTTCGAGTAATGGAGGTTTTGGGGCTTGAAGGGAAGGGAACAAAAAAAAATTTTCGAGTTGTGAAGATTTTCGACTTATCGAGATTCTACCGTACACAGACAAAATGAAAGCGAAACTACTGATTTGAAAGAGAAAAATTGTAGAATGTAATTTGTAAATGTTTTCATTTGTCAATTTTATATTATTATCCATCCAAAAACATTCAGAAATTACTATTGACTGAAATAAACTTACTTTTTACCATTTTGTTTGTTTACTTGGAAATTTGACTATCAATTTCTCACAAGGGGCCTGGGCTTTTACCAAATAAAAATTTCGTGCATTATATTTAAATTAATAATAACATTTTAAAAAACGTACGTTTATGAGGACCACTTAAAGCGAGCCAAGTTCAACTGTTTTTTTCCAAATACACATGCACGTCATAATTATTCTCAAATGATGATACATTTATGTCGATATTTTCAGATGTAGTGGAGTACGGGTACATGTGTCCAAAGACATGGGGATCCTATAGTTTCCCGACAGACTGCTCCAAGTATTATGAGTGCCTTCAAAAGCAGCCAAGCGTCAGAACATGCAAAAAAGACCTTTTGTTCGATGATAAAAGAAATAGATGTGCACCAAAAAAATTTGTTCGTTGCGGATCAAGATACAACCCGTATGGTAAGTAGTACGATATTTCTGTTTGAAGAAGTAATATTCGGGGCAACGGGCGTACCAGTTACGGAGTTCCTAGGTGGTTTTAAGAACCACAATACCTCCACATCTTAAGTTAGTTGTAATATTCGTTGATGCTGAATGTATAAATTAGTTCTTTAAAGATATACATACGTATGTGATACTTTATTTGCCTACATTGATTAAAAATCAAATTAAATATTTATAAAAGTAATAAAAAATTATTATCTAAACATTATTATTATTATTATTATTATTATTTATATAAATCTTTCTTTTACACCCCAACAATTTCATCTTTCGCATTTTTCCTCCTATCATCTTTTATATGAAAACTCTCGAGCGCCATCTATATTTCATTAGGTGGATTAAAAGGAAATTTGAAAGAGAGGTACTTAATATCATACACATGATTAAAAAAAAAAAAACTGGAAACTTACAAAAAATTGACAAAAAAAAAGTGCTGGACAGTAAATGTTTAAGAGAGGAATTTTCAAATAATGATATTAGGGAGATTTATCAAATATATATATTGTTAATAATAAAAGGACAATAAAAAATTAATTGTAATAATTACTTTCCACATTAAATAGAGATTAAATATTATAAAAAAAAGTAAAAACTTTTTTTTATATTTATAAATTCTGCTTCTATATTCTTTTTTTATATTTATAAATTCTTTTTTATAAATTCTGTTCTCTGTTTCATCACTGCGTCAATTTTCTTATAAACGTAGCATTTTTGCCACGGGAAGAGTTGTGGCATTTCGTTTCCATGAGAGAAGAATGTATATTCTTTGACAAGTATATAATAACCTGTCACTCAAATTTGACAGCAGATAAGCAGTGTTGGGGCATATTACATGCAATTAGTGTTTTGTACTAATGAGAACAACCTGTCACTCAAATCTGATAGCAGATATTCAGTGTCATGGATAATGGGACTCATGAAATTAGCAAATGTCTGTGCGACCTTCACAGATCGAAACAATTACAGATTGAAAATGGACTATGTTACATCATGAATTGTTGCGTCATGATTAGTGATAGACCATGAGCTGAGAAAGTGTCCACACCAATCAGAAGAGGAGAACTCTGCGACGAGTCGATAAGAAGTGATGTCTTTTTCAAAAGTGGTTGAACTGGCTGGAGTTTCCGCCTGTTTTCAAAATGAGTCCCTTGTGGTTTCGTGTATGACGACATGTGATAATTAATGTCTGCCGCAGACCACTTGTTTTGAGATTCTCTCTGAGATTGAACTCTGATTGATTTTGAGATTGAACTCTGAAAATCTGCTACCTGGGAGTGAACTGTACTTGTGATTTAATCGTGTACTTCTGATCAAATTTATATTTTTAATTCACATTTCTTTGTATAATAAACCAGAGTTCTGTATTTGTATATATATATATAGTGCTTGTAAATAAAAATTAAAGTGTTCCCGTAATCCTGAAAGTGACCTCTTCCTGAAGCCGTTATAAGTCCAGAATAGGCCGAGAAGTTACAAGTTTATTTTTTTATTATTATCTAGTTACTTTTGTAAAATATGATTTTAAAATTTAACTCTGTATTACTTGTTTACACATTCCATACACTTGACAAAATTAATTTATTGTAGTAATCATCAATTTATTTTTAGAAAAATAAAATCGAAATAGTTATCCATATTTATAAAACATCTTCCACGTGTGTATTTTCAAGCTTTTTGTAAGCAATTAACGAACTTCAAATTGATTTATCAATTTAATTACTTTTGATTATTAATAAACCAAACATATTTTCTTTAAAACGTAAGTAATTAAAACATTATAAAGGAACATAATATTTTAATGGTTTTTTTTTTTTTTTAATTCTTATTTTAGAAATAGCTACTTCAGTTCATCCTGAAACTGAACCTGATGCACATACAAAACCTGATAACAAATTATCATCTTCAAATGACTACACTGCCGTTTCCACTGTGAAAGAAGATTTCATTAAAGAACAGTATTCTTCAGCCGTTCCAGAGATTAACTCGTTCTCCAATAAAGCTTCAAATGACTACATTGGCATTTCCACTGTGTCTTCTGTGAAAGAAGATTTAATTGAAGAACAGCAATCTTCAGCCATTCCAGAGGTTAACTCTTTTGCCAATAAAGATCAATTGGCAACAAACATACCTGTACCACAAGATCGACTAGCTACTGGGGAAATTTTGAGTATTTCAAGTGTATCTGAAAATAAGGAATCTACAGGAACGCAAGAAGATATAGTTGAAGGATCATCTGCTACAGAACTAAAAGTCGAAAGACAGCAAACGGAAATGACCACTGATTCAGAATTAAAAGATCTCTCTAGCTCAAATGAGTTTATTGAAGTTTCAACTACGATAGGCAAGGGAGAAATTGAAGCATCTTCCCAGGGTCCAATTAGTAAGAAAACTGAAATCAGCAAAGAAACAAATGTTGCTGCTGAGTCTGTAACTAAATCAGCAGAAGAAATTCAAAAGTCTTCAAAATATTTATGCTCACAAACAAAATTCATAACTAAAATTGGAAATTTTGTCATTGTGATTTGTTTGCTCTATTTAAATTTTTTATTTAATGTTTTTAATTTTCTATTTCTATATTATAATTATTAGATAATATCAAAATCACTGATAAAATTTTTTTTATTTTTTTTTTCTATTTTATATCATACAAAATAATCAAGTTTACCATCAATTTAATATAATTTTGGCCTTCAATTTTTTTAAAATCAGTTTTAAGACATACCGGAAATAGGATAGAGAGTTCTTTAATGCAGATACATTAATAATTCAAAGGAAAGGTTTATTTAACTGTGCACTTCTGTATTTTAGACTGTATTTAAGCAAATTTTAAATCATAAAATGAGTATTGTTATTTTAATTTGCATATAATTGGGATTAATTTATTTGTTAAATATAACAAAATTACTTTAAGATATACATCGTAAAAGTAATCCCGTATACTATGCACAGTATAAATATATCACCATACACAATTCTCTACTTTGCATGATGTAAGAGTTCTTTCATAGTATTGCAACCAATATTGTACCACAAAACACTAAGAACAATTCAGCAGGTCTGTCCAGTAAAATAATATTTTTACATAAAATACTTATTATTAATGGAATATTTTCAAATTTACTTGACTTTCTGTCGTTAACCACTTTGATATAGATTCTTTAGCAAATTCATCTATACTCTGTCTGTACCATGAAGGCCTTTCAATCACATTTTCAAGCCTTCAACCACATTTTATGAACGTAGTTTGGAATGACAGGGGTTGCATATGGGAGATTCTCGATCTGCCCTCTTTCTCGAGTCTAATGGAAGGACTTTCTGGTCAACGTATTTATCATGTTCATCATGGTAACTCATGGTTTCAATTTGAATTTTTAAGATTGAAAAACAAGCTCACCCAAGTTACAAATCCAATTCTCTATTCTCCATGACTTTTTTTTTTTTTGTTTGAAATGTATATTGTTATAATATTATATAATAAAAGCTTAAGTAGCCAATCTAAGCTTAAAATTATGCAAAAATCACTTTCTCATCATCATTAGCCAATTCCCAGTTGAGACTTCTCGATTACAACACTACAGAAAGAACTTCTTTTAAATTTTCTTAAATAAAATTGGTCTATAGTTTTATTATAATGGCGGATGTTAAAAACTCTCTATTAATATGCATACTCAGTTCACGTAAAGTATTAAATATTCATCTTCTCTTTTTTAAAAGGATTATTCTCTATATAACTGTGAAATATATATAGAGAAAGAATCCATAAGTATTAAGTTTTTAAAAAGCTTACAAGACACATCATTTTTAATCTGCAACATTTGAAGTGGAAAAATACAAAAATTATTTTTATTTCATCTACAGTGATTTTAAATGTGTGCACTTAGTAGCTGTAAGACTACATTCTAGTTCTTAATACATTCTCCCCCTAAAGTTGCTTCTACTGCACACATCTCAGGTTGTAAAATAAGAAGCCTGATCTTCTAAGGCTTCTAATTGATTGTTATCTTAAGACATGAGTTGTTAATTCACCTTAAAGTCTTTGTCTCTAAGGGAAAAGGCGTTTAAGTCTATTAGTCACATTCGATCTGTTGCAAATTAGTTCTACAATCAATTTGTATCCTGTGATGCAAAATAAGCATTGCATAACTCTGGTATTTCTAGATCTGCTGCAACTTATCCAATTGACTTCCTTGTGTGTTAAAAAAATGAACATGTTAAAAAAAACACTCTTTTCTATTCCTTTGGAATATCACGCACTATAATTAGGATTGCTAACCAGAAAAAAATGGATATGTCTCACCTTGCTTCCTGTTCTGCACTGTCTTCTGTTTCATTATGGAAGCGTTATTGGATTGCCAGACTTAAGTAGATGGATTAACTGATGTCATTTGTTTCTATTTTTGTCCTTTGTATTGTTTTTTTTTTCCTTTTTTATGATATGTACTGCCTTGTAAACTAGCCATTGGAAATAAAAATAATAATAATAATTAGGGCTGCTTTGTATAATGAACTATGCCTGTATAATTAACTTACTAGGTGAAAATAACCTTAAAAGGCTAAAACACATTCCATACTGATATTGGATGAACATTTCAGGGAAGAATTCATTGCGTCAATAAAAGTGCACACTAGAATAACTGTAGTAAAAACTCTTTTACAAATGTTGTGTGTTATGTCTTTCACACATTTAAAAAAAAAAAAAAAATTTCAGAAAAAGTCACACAAGACTTTTTAACCATCCATAAGATTTAAATTAATTTCACACTATTTTCCGCAGTTCAAATTCTTCAAAATTCCCTCAAGTTACCACCACATCAGCAGATCGTAAAAAGTAGTGCCCTCCATATGATTCCTGTTGCGTGGTTGACAAAAGCGGTAGAATTATCAGATTTTAAGACATTTTAAATGTGCTTAAGCTGTGTTTAAGCACATTTTAAAAATATTAATGTATCTGAATCCATTTTATACTGAAAATAGGATAGTGAATTCTTTAATTCAGTTATTTTTAGTTTTACATTTTTAAATCATAAAATGAGTATTGTTATTTTAGTTTTCATTAATTTATTTGTTAAATATAACAAAACTTTAAGATATACATCGTAAAAGTAATTCCGTATAATATGCACATTATAAATATATCACCATACATAGTTCTCTACTATGTATGACGTAAAAGTTCTTTCATAGTATTGCAACCAATATTTTACCACAAAACACTTGTTTCTATTTTGTCCTTTGTATTGTTTGTTTTTTTTTCCCCCTTTTTATGATATGTACTGCCTTGTAAACTAGTCATTGGAAATAAAAATAATAATAATAATAATTAGGGCTGCTTTGTATAATGAACTATGCTTGTGTGATTAACTTACTACCAGGTGAAAATAACCTTAAAAGGCTAAAAAACATTCCATACTGATATTGGATGAACATTTCAGGGAAGAATTCATTACGTCAATAAAAACACTAGAACAACTGTAGTAAAAACTCTTTTACAAATGTTATGTGTTATATCTTTCACACATTTAAAAAAAAAAAAAAAATTTCAGAAAAGTCACACAAGACTTTTTAACCATCCATAAGATTTAAACTAATTTCACGCTATTTTCCGCAGTTCAAAAGTCTTCAAAATTCCCTCAAGTTACCACCACATCAGCAGATCGTAGAGTAGAGTGCCCTCCAGATGATTCCAGATGCGCTGTTGACAAAAGCGGTAGAATCATCCGATGTCCTGCTGGTGCCAATAATCTACAACCACACCCACTGGACGAAGCACAATTTCTGGACTGCACAGAGTCTAAGATCCACATCTACAGCTGCCCTCCTGGTACGATCTTCTATGCAACACTGCAGAAGTGCAATAGGAAATTTATTATACGGATTTAAAAATAACGCATAAATACTACGTTGAATTATATGCATGATTTGAATTGCTTTTAATGTAAATAATTTTAATAAAGCATATTTTTTTGTGTGTTCCATCTGTTTTGTAATTTATACGGCAATCTCTTTCCTGCTCAGACATTTAAAATAGGACTATGTTAAAAAGTTTGTAAATTTTCTTTTGTGTGAATTAAAATTAATGTTGGGGCCTGAATGGCCGAGTGTCCAGCGATCTGGCGCTCGGTGCCACAGGTTTCGGGTTCGACCGTGCCATGGATGTTTGTAGTGGTTCCGAATCCACTTTAAGCCGTAGGTCCCGGTCTACTATGACTGTAAGAGCGTCGCGGGAGCAGAAGTCAAACTTCTACCTACGGGTGCTCCCTAAGAACAGAAGCTACACCCCTCTTCCCTCCTTCCTTGAGGGATACGACAACAACAACAAAATTAATTTTACTACTCTCACAAGATTAAGGATGAAACACCACAATAATATGAAAATTTTTGGTGATGGCGTTAAAAATATAAAATATGTGGCAACTGCCCTGATGTCGAACTCACTCCTCGTCTTGTTCTTGATTGCCCAGCTGTTGCAGCCGCCATGCATTGTCTGAATCATCCCTCGAAGAGGATTTATACTCCGAGCTGGCAATCAACATAGCCAATATCATTCGGAGCACCACGATATTTGATTTTCTTGTACTCTTCAGGATATACGACAACAAGAATAACAACAAAATTAATGTTTGTTTTATTTTAAATACTTTATTATTAAAATGAAAAATGTAAATCAGACTAGAGATGTGTATAAAAAGAGGTCTCATAATTATTAATATTATGAATCTGAAAATTTGTTTACTTACATACTTTTCTGGATTTTCTAAATCATATGAGTTAAAATATATAAAAAAAAAAATGATATAATTATTTTTCTAGACACAAATCACTTCATTGAAATTGTATTCATGAAAAAAAAAGTATATATTAAAAATTATCTCTTACCAGAAATTTACACTAATAATGATTTTACACATAAAAAGTGGGCTGAAAAGTCCGTAGGCTGACACATAGATGGCACTACTAGTATTAAATCCATATGATTTTTAATTAGCCCTAACCTTCAAAATTTGACACTGTTGTATTAGATGTGACAGCATTTTTAGTTGCACTATTAGTATGGGACTGCCATGTTTCATCCATTGTTTCACCATATCAATGCAAAAATTCGGGTTTATTACGATTGAACAGCTCAAACACTGCTTAGAATCATCAATTCGTTGTTGTTTTGGTCGATTGTGAGCTCGCGCGGCACCCGCTTTGAACAGGGCTTTCGCATTTCCAAATATTCATTCACGATATGTCCAACACGTTCCTTTGATATCTTTAGGATCTCAGCTATCTCAATCAACTTCACTTTACGGTTATCAGAAATTATTTTGTGAACTTTTTTGGCGTTTTCATCAGTAACAGCCTCTTTGTTGCGTCCACTGCGTGCATCATACTCGGTGCTCATTTCGCCTCGTTTAAATTTAGCAAACCACTTCCCAACGGTTGATTTTCCTGGTGCAAAGTCCGAATAATGTTTATCAAGCCAAGCCTTGGCTTCAATAGTATTTTTTCGCCAAAAAGCAATGCTTTATTAACACACGAAATTTTTTTTAATCCATTTTTTCAAACTAACAAAATTTGCTTCACTAAAAATGCTATAACTCACATACTAATAGTGCCGCAGCTGTCAAATTTATACACGTGTCTTTTGAAGGTTAGAGCTAACTAAAAATTATATGGATTTAATACCAGTAGCGCCATCTATGTATCAGCCTATGAACTGTTCAGCCCACCTTTATATACATATTCATAATATTATATTACATATTGATAATACACATTTTTGAAATTTGTAACACATGTTTTAGTTTGTTTAGTTTTGACAGAAATAATATTTTATGAGTAAATTTTCCGAAACTTAACTATATAAATTATCTGAATAAAACAAATGCCTGTTTTTTAAATTATGTTATACAACGGAGTCAAAGTAAACTAACATAACAACGACATTCAGAATTTTGGAATGCTTGCAACGTATATCATTCAGGTAAATAATTTTTTTTTAATATGCTGTCTGCAACAATTAATGTATAAGAATCTAATAATCTATTTAAAAAAAAAAATCTCCGTTTTTATTCAGATAACAAAGTGCAATATTTGGAATGATCACAAATGTTTCCCGTATTTAAATATTTTTAAATGCCCGCATCACATATGATCTGACACTCGATGCCGCAGGTTTCAGGTTTGAATCCGGGCGGTGCCATGGATGTTAGTAATGGTTCGGAATCGGTGGTTTGTAATAGAATTCCGTAGGTCAAGGTCTAATATGACTACTACTACTACTGCACCACACCACATCACTGTGTCTATAGCTGAGTTGCCCCTTTACAGTTTAGGAACGATGTGGGGAAGAAGTCTGACGCTCTACAGTTATATGAGACCGTAATCTAGGGCATAAAGTGGATTCCGAACCACTACAAATATCCCCTGCCACCGTCGGGACTCGAACCCGAAACCTGGGGTACCAAAGACCAGAGCGCTAGTCACTCGACCATTTAGGCCCCATGGTCTAATATGACTATAGAGCGTTGGGTGTAGGACTGACAACCCTACCCCGTGAAAAGAAAACATCTGTTTCGGAATCTGTCAGTATGCCGACGGCCATGGTCCAACATGGACTGTAGTGCCAGGGAGTTAGTTAGTTAGCATCACATATGAACTACCACTCTTTAACCTAACATTTGCATTTGTACTCTTAACATTTTCTACATTTGCATTTGCATACTCTTTAACCTTGCATTTGTACAATCTCCATTAAAGGAAGTAGTAATCAATTTAATATTCAAACTTCTGGAACTGAAAATCTTAAATTTAAGAAATCAATCATCCTAATAATATTTTTAAATTATAATCTATATATTGACTTTTAATAATAAAAAAAAAATATTTTTTATTTTATCTATCAAGGTCAGTTTTTCTCACAATCAATAATCAAAATAATTTGCATAATAGCATAGCATTTATGTGATAATATTTGTCATTTTATCACCAAATTATGAGAATGCATGGCGATAAAATAATTATCGCCAAGCATGCTCTTTCTAAAATGATTCATTCTTGCGATGATCATCGCAAGAATGAATCATTCAGCAGTCTCATCATCGCAAAAATGAATGAGCAGTCTCTTTCTAAAATGATTCATTCTTGCGATGATTATCGCCAAGCAGTCTCTTTCTAAAATGATTCATTGTTGCGATGATTATCGCCAAGCATTCTCTTTCTTTCTAAAATGATTCATTCTTGCGTGAATATCGCCAAGCATTTTCATTCTAAAAGATTATTGCCATTTTATCGCCAAGCATTCTCATGATTTGGCGATACAATGACAAATGTTGCCACTAAATTACTAAATTTTATTTATTACTGGAACTTTATTTAGTGACACTGAATAAAAAAAATAACACGATAAATCTCACAATTTTCCGGCCAAGTACTTGATATCTACAATTGGTATTTGTATTTTTAAGTTAAATTCAAGCACCACAAATACTTGAATTGGGCTATATTAACAATTTGGTACTCTAATTTATTTACTATCCTGCAAAAATAGTAAATAAATTTTTAGAAAAAAAAATTGACGGTAGGTTTGAAAGTTTTCTACTCTCTAAACAAGTTATCGAGAAAAGAGTCGATTAAATAATTTTTTATTTATCTATAAATCAAAAAGTATAATTGTAGACTCAAGGTACTTGCTATTATAGTCAATGTAGCCTTTGTACAATTTTTGCAATCCTTGATAAATTAATTCAATCTTTTTATGTTAATTCAATCTTTTTATGTAAAAACTAGGAGAAAGAAATCAGAATAAATATTGAAAATTAATTTCTCTTTATATAAGCAATACTGACAACGAATCATAAAATATCGTACAAATATTGTCAGATCACAAGTAGCATAACTTAAAACGCCATTGCCTATAGCACTATGCCCTTAAATACTTCCCACCTGATATTTGTAAAGAAATGCTAGTGCTGAGAAGTTTATTTTTACTGAATCAATCAAGAAAAATTCCATTTTGGCATTGTTACAAATTCAAGAGTAGAAAAGGTAAACAAACTGTCACCTGCAGCAGAATGTGAAAAACCCAAATGAGAAATTTGTATAATCTAAATTTAAGTAGATAAAAATGGCAAATGTATTTTTAATTGTTATTATTTAACAACTGCCAAGTCATTGACCATTAGGTCTTAGACTACGAGTTCTCTAATATTTCCCAACAATGCAGTCCAAGTCATTTAGTGCAGAATACTCAGGTGAGCAGCAGCTATGACCCATCGAAAATCACACAAAACAGGTTAGGTGATTTAGTTTGTTGCTCTATGGTCATTTTTTTGCACACTTGGAGCTAATTAGACCTGGACCTACACTTTAGCGTGGATTACGAACTTCTAACAAATATCCATGTCCCTGCCAGGATTCTAACTAAGGACCAGAGCGCTAGCCATTGGGCCATCAGGCAGCAGTCTTAGGTGAAGTAGTCAAATTAAAACATAATAAATGGGCACTAAGACAATCGTGTCCGATCAAAAGTCTTAACATGGCCACAGCAGCAGCATGGGCAATCCAGGACACAGTGACATCCACAAACTCAGCCCACTCTAGGATCTACCTCCAAACAGATTTTTTAATTGTATTTATATCAGTGACTTCTGTGTTCCACTTATGTATGCTGTACTGGCTGGCGAAGCTTTTGATATGCGTAGGAGTTACGGCACGAGTTATTGCTGAAACGCCTACAGAAATTTCTAGTGTGCGTTTGTTGCCGAGCAACTGCTGACGTCAAACTCCTTGATGTTCATTCTCCTTTAGAAAGTATGGAAAGTGTCTCAGTTTGGGTGTGGACCAGAGAGAGAGATAGGTGCGTTTCTGTTAACTGTGTGGCAGCAGGCCATGGCTCCATGTAAAGAATGCTATTGATATTTTTGTCTTGGTTTCGTATGTATGTGTAAATCGTATACGCGTCATTTATGTTATAATAAATTTTAAGTTCAAAATACTAAGTTGTGGTTGAATGTTTGGTTTATGACAGACACTACAATATCTTGAACTTGTTTTATTTATGTATACCATGAACTTGTTGCAAAAGTAAGTAAACCATGAATTTATTCCCCACATGTATACCACGAACGATACGTATACCATCGACCGGCGATGAAGAGAGAAAATTTCTTTCCGGGGTCTTTTAGGGTAGTTGCTACGCATTTGCATGTTGCATGAGGGAAAAGTTAGAAAAATTCCATCAGACAGTCTGACTATTGATGAGAGACACTTACATACGCTGTTACAATAGCTATTGAGTCTCTTTGCTTCTGAAATCAGGGACTGCAATGTCCATGAATGCCTGCTGATCTCCAAGGAATTTGAAATTTCTAACACGCTGGAGCTCTTGTTACCACTAGGTCGTGAGGAAGGCGACAAATGCATTTAAGAAAGAAAAAAATTATCAGTGAATTTAAACATTAAGCGTAATAATATCAAAACAAATTACCAGAAGAAGTTTCGGTGAAATAGATTCTCATATATAAAATAAATAAAAAATTATATATGTATTACCGATTCATAGTAGTTTTCATTATCTGAATGAATAAACTGACAGAACAGATTTCGAAAATTCTGAGTTTCATTTAAATTATTTTCAAATACTCAACAATTCTGTAGAAATATTAGTATTAAGGCTATTACATAACACAATCAAAAGTACTTAAATATATTGAAGCAATTATGAAATTATATATTATATTTGTATCGATTTATCTTAATCATTTAGATGGTACATATTAATATGTAAGATTCATAATAAATCACATATTAAATTGGAATTATCAAATGTTTGATAGTTGTAATTTAATAAATTTGTTTTTCTTTCGCTTTGACAGTATTTTAAGTAGTATTTCTATTCCTTCAAAATTATATCGTACAAATAGCATCGTCTTTTTTTATCTACTAAATTGTAATAATGCAGAGGGATTTCCCCAGAAATATTTGGTAAATAAAGGTTGGGTTATTTAAAAAAAAATATATTACTTTGTAAAACTACAATCTTTGAATCTGCAATCTTTTTTTTCAGGAAACCGAAAAAATAGAGTATCAGTATATCTAATAAACAACAGTATTGATGATTTATATATATACTAATTTTAAAAACTTTTTCATTTGTTCCAGTTCTGTTAATAAATTTTATAGTTTTGTTTTTAAATTTATTTTACCAGATTTTCTATTCTCTATAAAGTTATTTGGTAAATGAGAAATAAGTATCTGTCTTACTCAATTTGTCTTAGTTTATTTTTGATGTCATTTGTAAACACACAACAAATAAAAATTAGATGTGTGATAAAACTATTACAGTAAAAATGAATTTCAATGATTATGATTATATATTATATTGTAAAAAAATGGAATCTTGACTAATTTAACTAGAAGTTACATTTCATTCAGAAATGAAAGTCATCGTTTTCAATATGTTTATAAAAATGTTACTAACATTTTTTTCTAATGCAGCTGGCAAACACTTAGACAGTTGTCATGGATGTCTTAAGGCAGGGGTTTCCAAACTACGGCCTGCCGGTGTCATCAATCCGGCCCGCGACGGCAAATAGCTTATTGTTTTTTTTTTTTTGTTTTTTAAACACATAATGACAAACTCGGTTTTATATACTTTCTAGGTAAAGCTTAATGACAAGCATAATACGCAGAAAACTTAACTTGAGCATAACAACTAACAAATAATTGAAATGAATCCCACTAACATTATAAACTAGTGAACATCCCGCGGTTACCCTCGGTAGTTATGTTGAGGTAAAGAGATCGCATATTTATGTATGTCGATGTTTGGAATGTATATATCCCGAATCAAACATAAAACCTGCTCGTTCAGAGCGCGTACTAAGTTACAAAAAATGGCGACTTGTCTAGAAATTATAGATAATGGCAGAAAAATTAAAACTGTTTTGGCCCTTGTTACTTACTGGAGTAAACAGTTCGGCCCGATGGCTGGAAAGTTTGGAGACCCTTGGATCCCTTAAGGCAAGCGCTGCACCGACGTTACTCACTTAGCACTACCCAAGAGGTGCGTGTAGCTTGAAGATAAGCTACGGACGCGGAGTAACAATACCCCCGCAACGCTGTACGATCTCTGTGATGCTCTACGGTCATATGAGACCGGGCATTCCGAAGACAAAAAAAATGGATTCTGAACCGATACAAACATCCAAGGCACCGCTGGGACTCGAACCTGAAACCTGTGGCACCGAGCGTCAGAGCGCTCTTTTCTACTCGGCCATCAGGCCCCTGTTTTAACTAAGATGGTGAATTCCAGAAGACAAAAAATAATATTTATTCTTAAAACCACAAATTGCATCATGCAGGATAACTGTTATAACTTAACGGTAAAACGATTGTTTTTAACAATTGCTTTATTATTTAACAAAATAATCTTTACGATAACATTTTGCTATCTTAAGACCCACAGGATAACTGCTTTAACTTGAAAGTGAAACGATTTTTTTTACAATTTTTTTTTTTTTTTTATTACTCAAAAATATTCTTAAAGAAAACATTTTTCTTGTCATAAAATAACTGAAAAAAATGATATATTGAAGATTATCTTATTGCAGTGGTTCTCATACTTTTTGAAGTCGGAGCGCATATAAAATCCTACAATACTGCAGACACATTAGATATAAATTTCTGAGAAATATGTTAGAATAATTAAATCAAATATTACAGAAAAAAATAATCTGATCAGTATATAAATAAAATAAGTTTATTCATTCTTGTGTAAGTAAGAGAAACATGAGTTTGATGTGCCTTAACGATTTCTTCAGTTTGGGCATGCATTTGAAAAGCAAACTCTGATTTCCTCGTCAATACATTTAAGATTTCCTCTCTTTTTACATTTATGTGTGGTGAGAGTATAAAATCATAATTCAGATAAATATGATGTTGAAAATGGTAGCAAAATGTTCAAAACTGTGTGGCTAATCCTCAGTGTCCGGCAGAGCGGGACGGACATTCCATGAATAGTCTACTCATGGATGGAAGGAAAAGGGGGCAACTTTTGTTATGATGAAGCACCCGTAAGTAGAAGTTTGACTTGGATCTGAGTCGCTGAAGAAGGATGGCAGTGCCTTCCTATAGAACTTTAAGGTGGAACTATCAGCATTTGTTTATTGTATGGGAGAAAACTTGGAAAACTCCCACCAGGTAGTCCGACAAACACGGCCTTCAGTCTGGCTTTCAGTGTGAGTTTCTTAGAGTTCTGCAGTGGAACACATGTGGCTTGTCCCATTATCATCGGCGGCAATGCTACTGGCTTTCTGTGGTCCCGAATGTCTCGGCAAGCACCTTCACAGAATTAAATTAACTCCTGACTCACTCTGTCTCCTGTGTGATAACCAGGAAGAAATAGATATGCCTGACCTTGCTTCCTATTCTGCATTGCCTCCTATTTCTTTATGGAAGAGTCATTGGATTGCCAGACTTAAGTGGATGGATTAATTGATGTCATTTGTTTCTATCTTGTTCTTCGTATTTATTTTTATGATATCTGTTGTCCTGTAAACTTGCCATTGGAAATAAAAAAAATTTACATTAATGTAGGCAATTCTACTATTTACTATTTTGAAGTGGTTTATTCTAATGCAATGAAAAGTAAATAAAATTCTTATAAAATATTTTCGAATCGAATTCTTATAGAAGTAAACAAATTCGAATCGCATACATCATAGAATGTTTCTTTAACAGTTTTTAAAATAAACTAAATTTATTAATCCATTCTTCTCCCAAATCACCTTGCAAAGCATCCTTTACATTTTATCTCATCGGGTGATTTGAAGTGAGCAATCTTGTTTTGAGATGCTTTGTTTTCCTACGTTCAACCACTTCAATTGATAAGAAGAGATTGCCAAGAAGCGACATGAATAATCTATATATCTTCAACCCTTTAGCTGGAAAATTGATTTTGATTTGTTGTCTATTTCTGATGACACAGTAAGGTAGGTTATGTCTTTATCTATTTTTTTCTTAATGTTGTGAATGATTAAATAGAATGATGATTTTTAAAAGACGTAATTTCAATCAGTATTAATCAA
The DNA here is from genome assembly GCA_021605095.1 of Caerostris extrusa. Classification (NCBI taxonomy): domain Eukaryota; kingdom Metazoa; phylum Arthropoda; class Arachnida; order Araneae; family Araneidae; genus Caerostris; species Caerostris extrusa. The sequence continues at coordinate 16,787 of BPLR01017985.1, read as the reverse complement.
ATATATGATCGTTTTTAAATATGAATATTTTCTTAAGCTAAGTAGTTTTAAATGATATGATTCATTCATTATAAGTTAAATTCATTCATTTAGCATATAATCACGTATCTTTAATTAAAGAATTTTTATAAAAATATTTTATTGGAAGAAACCTCAATAAGATAATATAAGAACGATTGATTTTTATTTTTATAAAAAATTATTTAATTTTTTTTATTGATGAATGCTTTGAAATTGATTACCGAGAAAATCATTTAATGATTTTTTATAATAGTTTAAAAGACTAAAAATAAATAACAGATAAAAGCGAGATATAGAAACTGTTCGAAGATATTATAATTGATTTTTATATTATAATAAAATAATATAGTATGATCTCAAAATTGATATAAGATTATTATTTTATCAAATGAAAGCACATACTTGTAATTGTATTTCACATATAATGTAGTTAATTGTTAATAGTTGATTTTGCTAATTACTTTCAAAAAAAAAAAATGCACGAAAAAATGGCGTTTTTTTTTTTTTTATAACACACGTTAGTAGAACTAAAATTAACTACAACAGCTAAAATGATGATTCAAATTTAATGAAGAAATTTGGTGAAACTGGTGTTGGACTGTGAGTGGGTGGATCTAAAGTTGGAAGAACGGATTGCAAAATAGTTTAAGGAAAGTTTACTTGAAAATCACTGAGAAAAATTATCCGACCAAATTGAACTTTCATGCAGTGCATTGTGAAAAGTTGAAAATTCCTTCGTCTAACTTGAAAGTTAGGCTGGACAAATGTGTCACCATGTTAATTTATAGGAACAGCTCACACTTTGTGCATTTGCTATTCGTAGAACAGGAATTGAAGTATACTCATCTCTAATATGCATATGAGATTTTTGTAAAATGTTATTAATAAATTTATGGGTACATCGACTTTTGGATCATGTTAAATAACACAAGCATTTAAATATTTTATTTACAATATTTAGGTTGTTTTTTTAATTTAAAATGAAAGCTAATCCGAATAAGAAAACTTATAATAAATATTTTATATTGCACACTGCCCGACTCGTGGCAACGTGAATCACTGGTGAGCCTTAGGGTTGAGGTTCAATCCGCTGGCGGCTTTGTTGTAGACACCGTTTCAAAAACGAGGAGACCCGAAACGAGAGGTGTTTGTGATGTTCAGCATCTTACCTCGTTAGTCGAACTATCTGGTGAGAGTTTTATGGACTTTCTCCCAAACGACGGGCACATGCGGGCATGCCTGCCTAAAAGTCAGTGGCCTGATGGCCAATTGGCTAGAGTTCTGGCCTTTGATACCAAAGGATTCAGGTTCGAATCATCGCGATGGCATGGATGTTTGTTAGTGATTCGAAATGCTTGTTAGTGGTTCCACGTTAAACTGTAGGTCCCCGTCTAATTAGCCTAAAATATGTACAAAATGACCGTAGAGCGACAAACTAATCCCTAAATGTCCTCCCAGAAGGCACTACCCTTCGTATTCAGCATCACGGAGTCAAATTAGACTTCTACCGACGGGTGCTCCATCACAACAGAAGCTGCTCCCCCTTTCCCTCCCTCCATGTGACCACGCGGGGTCTTGGACTTGATCTATAGATGTTGCTGTCTACCAGTTGGATAAGAAAAAAAATGTATTACACACTTATAAATTATTTACTATATTTTATAACGTATATGATTCAATTACTTGAAAACAGTTTATATAATTTGTTTAAAACTTTCTAATTTCAGAGACATCTGTCATTTTTTTTTCGCTTGAAAATGATTAAGATCATTTTTTTATTAGGTAAGTTTAAAATTAACTATTTTGTTCATTGTAATTATATAATAACATTTAAATTTTTTTTTACTGAGTTTGATATTTCAAATGGCAAAATTGTTGAAACGTTCTTTCGAAATAATATTAGCAACACAAAAGTTAAAAATATAATTTTTTTAAAGAATTAATTATATTCATTTAAAACAATGTACTACTGCGTCCAAAAGTAAGACCAATTTTCAATTTAAAATTCTCGGGACTTGTTTGAGTTACGCTTGGCTTTGTGAGACACTAAAACTGATTCCGGCGATTTTGAAATGTCTAAATTAATTGAGCAATGAACTTGGCATTAAATTTTATTTGCGGAAACGTGTAGAATGTTGCAGAAGGCATTCAGTGACGTTCAAAGCGTTTTCTGCCTTCTTTGAACTGTTTATACCACTTCTAAACATTTCTTTCCGAAATAGGAATGCTGACCGGATGCTTTCTACAACATTCTATACGTTTCCGCAAACAAAATTTAATACTAAGTTCTTTACTCAATTAATTCAGACGTTTCAAAAATCGCCGGAATCAGTTTTAGCGTCTCACAAAGCCAAGAGTAACTCAAACACTAATGAATATTTTGACGTCAAATTTCACAAAAATGTCAAAGACAGTACCAGCTACTTAAAAAGAAAAAAAAAAATTGAAATTTCATAAGCCTCGGAAATTTTATATTGAAAATTGTTCTTTCTTTTAGGACACAGTTGTATATGTCTATCTAAAACTATCATAAAGTTTTTCCTTTGAAATTATGTTTAAAACACTTTAAAAAATGTCTCCTATGCGTGGTACAATTCTAAAATATTTCCAAATATTTGGCCTAAAACGATCTATTAAAATATTATCCTATACATATCACATGTGTTTTAATTTTAGACAAAAATGTCAAAGACAGTACCAGCTACTTGAAAAAGAAAAAAAATTGAAATTCCATAAGCCCCGGGAATTTTAAATTGAAAATTGTCTTGCTTTTTGGACACAGTAGTATATTAATATGAAACTTATCGTATTTTCTCAGGTTTTATTGTCCTCTTATCGGAGGGAAGATTTGATACTAAGAAATGCCCTAAAAGGAACGGTAATTTTCCCAGACCTGGCACACTCTGTAAAGGTTATTACGAATGCCAAAAATTGGATTCCTGAGGAAAAAACTTGTCCTGAAGGGAATCATTTCAATCCCTACAGAGGATTTTGTGACTGGGAAGACCTGTATCCGTGCCTTGAAAGTAAGTAGATAATTTTTAGTATTTTTCACAAAAGGAAATTCTGAAAATAATGTACCCATTAGCCGTTATTTAGCCATACATTCGTGTATAGCAAAATGATAGCGCTGAGGAAACATAGTTCAGAATAAAACGAAACTCAAACCAATTCTTAAAGTTACACAGCAATACAACCACGTTACGTACGTGATTCGTGAGAAATCATAATGTCATTCAAATTTGTATACCTAAAATACTTATCTCGATCATTCACATAACTTATACAATATTCTAATAAAAAGGTTTCGTGTAATCTTATTAATAAGATTTTATCACTCATGTAACGTCTCGGCCTATACTAGACATATAATGGCTTCAAGAAGAGGGCCACTTTCAGATTCGTGGGAACACTTTAATTTTATATAAAAGCATTTTATATATATATTTATATATATATATATATATATATATACATAACTCTGGGTTATTAAAAAATTATTTTCAAAAAATAAGAAAATTAAAGATTTAAATTTGATTCATAATACAGTTCACTCCAAAGAAGGAGATTTTCAGTTCTCGAGTTCTTGAAACTAAACACGTGGTCTGCGGCAGATCTTAATTATCACTCGGTGAGATTCACGAAACCACAAGGGACTCATTACGGGGACCTACAGTTTAATACGGATTCCGAACCACCAACAAACATTCATGCCACCGCCAGGATTCGAATATGAAGCCTGTGGTACTAATAGACAGAGCGCTAGCCAATTAGCCGTCAGACCGTTTTTATTTAGGAATTTTGATTTGTGCTCCTGCTTCTGTTCAGCTTTATTGTTCAGCAATCACTACTTTTTATGGCTTCTACAACTGGTCCCCTAATTGTACAGTATTTTTTTTAACTTAAAAATTTAAGAAATAAAAAGAAGGTAAAAAATGTTACTTAAAGTTAAAATAGAAAAAAAATAAAAGATACTTAATTATGAAAATAAAAAGTAAGGTTAAAAATATTAATTAAAAATTTAAGAAATAAAAAAGAAGTTAATTAATATTTTTAACCTTTACTTTTTTATTTTCATAATTAAGTATATTTTATTTTTTCTATTTTAACTTTAAGTAACTACATTTTTTATTATTAATATTTTATGCAGCCTACTATAAATTGTGAGTTGATATTATTATTATTTAAGATGAGGAGATTAAGGGGTATTATCCTCATTGGTATTCCGTAATCGGTACTCTAGTTGCCAGTGCATCTGCAAGCTTTGTTTAGAATTCTTCGATCTCTGCAAGATCCAAGGATTCTGGATACTTCTGGTACGAATGATCTAGAATGTCAAATATATGTTAATTTTTTTTTAAGAATCTCAATCTTATTTAAATAATTACAGGAATAAAATAGTATTCTTTGGTTTATGTAATTCAATGTGTGATATTCATTATTGAACCTCAGTGTCATATTTTGCTAAGACGAATCTTACTGATAAATTATTTGAAATGTAAGAAATAATTTGTTGTTGTTGTTGTTCTTTCGTAAACAATAAAATATGCTTAATATTATCAAAAAATATGGGGTTGGGATAATTTTAAACAAAATTTAGGAAATAATTTTAAACCATTAATAAATAAATAAACTTTGAATTTTAGTGATGCAAAACTTTTTAATAAGAAGAAAAACTTAGAAACTTGCAAAGTTAGAAAGAGATGAATGTTGTATTAATAAATTATTTTAACATTTGAAGTTTCGTTATAAATTATTGAACTTGCCTGTCTGAGATCCCAGCATCAAATTCTACTAAAATTAAAATAAAAAACTGGTTAATAAATTGTGAAAAATGATTTCATTGACAAAAATAAAAATATAACTAGCACAATATAATTTTCGTTGAACTAGATTATATTGTGATTTAACTATATTCTGATTTACAGAGCTATTCGAAAGATTCAGATATTGAAGACTTTTTTTTTTTTTTTTTACTTATATTCAGATATTTTTATAATGCAAAAAAAAATTCACTATTTTAATTATATATTTCAATCCTATTTTGCAGAACCCAAAAGAAAAGAATGTCCTAGAGATAATGGCCGTTTTTTGAAGACAGGAACGGATTGCAAGAAATACTACGATTGCTGCAATGGGGAGCCTACAGAAAAACAGTGTGAACACGGCACGCTGTTTGATCCCGAAAAACAAGCATGTGAATGGCAGGAGCTTTACACTTGCATCGAAAGTAAGAAATACAATTTACGTGCTGTCATAGACAGTAATCTTTCTTGGTATAGTATGCTATCGTCTATGAATATGATGAATATGTAAGTGTATCATGTTGTCTTCTTACTTAAAGTCCTTTACTGACAGACTTTTTTTTTTTATCACTTTATGTTGTATACAGTGTAGACTGGACAAAAAAATTTCAATAAAAATATTTAAAAAGAGATGAGCATATAATGAGGATGACATAACAGATCATTGTTTAAAAGATCTTCATTTAAATCACTAGTTCATGAAACTCTTATTTGACCATCGACATAAAAGTTTTTTGTGTATTTATCGACACACTTCCATTCTACTATTATGTATATTACCTTGATTTACTGAAAGTTATTTACTAACTGGTTTTCTTTTTCATCCTTTGGTGTTATATAAAAAGTATTTTGAATATATAAGTGTGTCGTGTTGTCCTCTTACTTAAAATCATTTACTGACAGACTTTTTTTTTTTATCACTTGATGTTGTATACAGTGTAGACTGGACAAAAAAATTTCAATAAAAATATTTAAAAAGAGATGAGCATATAATGAGGATGACATAACAGGTCATTGTTTAAAAGATCTTCATTTAAATCACTAGTTCATGAAACTCTTATTTGACCATCGACATAAAAGTTTTTGTGTATTTATCGACACACTTCCATTCTACTATTATGTATATTACCTTGATTTACTGAAAGTTATTTACTAACTGGTTTTCTTTTCATCCTTTGGTGTTATATAAAAGTATTTTGAATATATAAGTGTGTCGTGTTGTCCTCTTACTTAAAATCATTTACTGACAGACTTTTTTTATCACTTTATGTTGTATACAGTGTAGACTGGACAAAAAAATTTCAATAAAAATATTTAAAAAGAGATGAGCATATAATGAGGATGACATAACAGGTCATTGTTTAAAAGATCTTCATTTAAATCACTGGTTCATGAAACTTATTTAACCATCGACATTAGAGTTTGTTGAGTATTTATCGGCACACTTCTATTCTATTATTATAACCTTGATTTACTTCAAGTTATTTTTACTAACTGGTTTCTTTTTTGATCCTTTGGTGTTATATGAAAGGTATTCTGTACCAAAACTACAAATAAGAAATGCTTAAAAAGAGAATGGCATATGATGATATGTAAATGGGATGATACATAGATAATGTAACTGGTCAACTGAGATTACAGTTTACAACTTACATTTTTCATTTAAATCATGTGTCACCAAACTCCTTTGACAGTTGATTTCTTTAAGAGTTTTTTGAGTTTTTGTTGATATACCTCTATTTTATAATCACTTATTAGTTTGACTTAAATTGAATAATAACTTATTTGAATTAAAATTTTTCAATTTATCCGAATTATTTTTGAATATTCACAATCCGTATTACCTTAATATTCACAAAAAAATAATAATTTTTTTTTTTATTAGAAGCACTTTAATTGAAATGATGAATGCAAAATTTAACCAAACAATTTTCATTTTTTGTTTTACAGGACCCAAAAGAGAAGAATGTCCTGAAGAAAACGGTCGTTTTTTGAAGCCAGGAACAAATTGCAAAAAGTACTATGAATGCCGTAACGGGGAACCTACAGAAAAACAATGCGAGAGAGACACTCTATTTGATCCGTCGAACCAAAGATGTGAATGGCCTGATCTTTACACGTGCATTGAAAGTAAGGATTTTAGTTTTTATGATTCTGATATGTTCAAAAAAGAAATTTTTTTTATTGGAAACCACAAAATAAAATATCCTGTTTAAAATTCATCCCTCCTATGCCCGTTACAGAACCCCAAAGAAAGAATGTCCTGAAGAAAACGGTCGTTTTTGAAGCCAGAAACAAATTGCAAAAATACTATGAATGCCGTAACGGGAACCTACAGAAAAACAATGTGAGAGAGACACTCTATTTGATCCCTCGAATCAAAGATGTGAATGGCCTGATCTTTACACATGCATTGAAAGTAAGGATTTTAATTTTATAATTCCGATAAACTCTTTAAAACTGGTATATTCAAAAGATTTTTTTTGGAAACCACGCAATAAAATATATTTGTTTAAAATCCATCCATTCTATGCCCGTTACAGAACCCCAAAGAGAAGAATGTCCTGAAGAAAACGGTCGTTTTTTGAAGCCAGGAACAAATTGCAAAAAATATTATGAATGCCGTAACGGGGAACCTACAGAAAAACAATGTGAACAAGAAACTCTATTTGATCCCTTGAACCAAAGATGTGAATGGCCTGATCTTTACATGCATTGAAAGTAAGGATTTTAGTTTTATCATTCCGATAAACTCTTTAAAATTGACATATTAAAAAAGAAATCGTTTTTTATTGGACACCACAAAATAAAATATCCTATTTAAAATCCATCCATTCTATGCCCGTTACAGAACCCCAAAGAGAAGAATGTCCTGAAGAAAACGGTCGTTTTTTTGAAGCCAGGAACAAATTGCAAAAAATATTATGAATGCCGTAACGAAAAGGGAACCTGCAGAAAAACAATGTGAACAAGAAACTCTATTTGATCCCTTGAACCAAAGATGTGAATGGCCTGATCTTTACACATGCATTAAAAAGTAAGGATTTTAGTTTTATCATTCCGATAAACTGTTTAAAATTGACATATTCAAAAAGAAATCGTTTTTTTATTGGACACCACAAAATAAAATATCCTATTTAAAATTCATCCATTCTATGCCCGTTACAGAACCCCAAAGAAAAAGAATGTCCTGAAGAAAACGGTCGTTTTTGAAGCCAGGAACAAATTGCAAAAAGTACTATGAATGTCGTAATGGGGAACCTACAGAAAAACAATGCGAGAGAGACACTCTATTTGATCCCTTGAACCAAAAATGTGAATGGCCTGATCTTTACACGTGCATTGAAAGTAAGGATTTTAGTTTTTATGATTCCGATAAACTCTTTAAAACTGATACTGATTCAAAAAAAAAAAGAATTTTTTTAATGGACACTACAATATAAAATATCTATCTAAAAATTCATCCATCCTATGCCCGTTACAGAACGCAAAAGAAAAGAATCTCCTGAAGAAAACGGCCTTTTGCTCCTTCATTTTCCAGACAGTTTCTTTAATATAGAGTAATGTGCATTATTTTATAATTCATATAATATATTGCACCATAAAATAAATAACCACATAACGGCGGTGAATGTAATTCGTTGTCCTAACCGCAATTGGAAATGAACTACAGTATTCAAGTCGGTATCGAGTCTCTCTGAATTCCCCACTCTCCCAGTTCGCGATTAAAGGTTATGATTTAATGTATTTTATGTAAAAACAGTTTAAACGGTCACATTTTATAATGCTAATTGAAAGTAGCGGTCTAATGTACGTTCATCACTTTGAAAGAATAAACAAAACATAAAGGATCTGATAAAATACTGAAACATTTATTCACCATACATATGTTAACCCAAAACGATTATTCATTTCAAAGCTTTATATATAATAATTTTTTATAATTGTTTTAACTGACAAGTTAAAGTTAGAACTTCAAAATCAGTAAAAAAAAAAAATCGCTTGTATCCAGCAAGTGAATGTGTTATGTCTTTAAATTAATGCATGTATGTTCAGTGTCATCTTCGCCGATTAATTCTAACACTTAATTTGCAACTGCTATTCCTCTTCTTAATCATTCAGTCTATACATTTTAATTGCAATAATGAGTACTCTTTCTGACATTCTGATTTATACATTTTTAAATGGTGCGTGTGTGTTGTATTTTAATGCATTACCAATATTTTCATATTGCAAATATTATATTTCTATGTAGTCTTGCACTAAACTTACGTCTTGCATAAAAATTTTATTCATATTATGTTCCTTTATCTTTATTTTTTTTTTGACTCTATCATTTATTTATTTAATACATCACTCAATAAGTCTCCGGTCTGACTTATTATAGCAACACTGTTGACAGACCCATATTATTTCTGGATAATAGTATCCTTCAAACGATACATGTTAAAAGTTCATGACATTCTAATAATTAATTTACAGGTTATAGTGTTTTTAGTGACCCCAGTTTTGTGATTTTCAAAACAATTAATAAAAAAAAGAATTTCGTGTGTTGATTATACATTGCTTTTTGATGGCAAAAAAATAATGTTCAAGTCAAACAGTGGCTTGGTAGACCAATATCTACAGTTGTTCCTGAAAGACCTTAAAGTGAAGTTACGTGAGATGCTGACACTTTAAAGATAATGTGTTTATAAGTTTACATAAAAACATGAACATGTTTAAGTTGCTTTCGAAGTGGGTGCTGCGTTTGCTCGCACCGGACTTAAAACAATTTTTGTTTATCGATTATCTTAAGAAAGATAAAACTATCAATATTGCATGTCATTATTGGATCGATTGAGTGTAGAAATAAAGAAAAAAAAAAAGTGCTATTTCACCATGACAATTTCACCAAAACTCTTTTATGGAAAACAAATACCAATGCAATATTCTCTGATTGTATTTTATAAACCTCATTCAAATTTTTTTTTATTTCTTGTAATTTTTGGAAAAAATCAATCTTAAATTGCGTAAATAATACTTTCATTTAAAAATTCGTAGCTACTTGGGGAAGGGGCTTAATTTTTTAAACATAATGTGAGATAATAAATTTTAACATAAATTTTAAATCTCCTCTTAATTTAATTAATTTTACAAACTAAGAAAATTTAATTATTTTCTCTACAAAAATTTTAAAAACGTTTCAATTTACTTCTGATCTGTAACTTAAAATATGTAATTGTAAATGTACTGGCATAAAAAAGTTAAAAACAGTAGATCAAAAAATAAAAACATAAATTTGAGAAACTGCAAACTAAATGTTTTGTTATTATTTTTCTATATCATTTAAGTACTTTACACACATTATTAAAATCAAAATGAAACGATAGTTTACATGCTGATCCTTAGATTAGGAAAAAAAAGAATGTTCAAGAAGAAACTGGCATTCTTTTAGGTCAACGATAAATTATAAAGTATTGTAAATATGGTGTTTCTTATCCCACTTCGTAGACAGCAGCATCTAGATCAAGTCCAAGAACCCATTGTTGTCTCATGGAAGTATGAAAAGGGATGTAGCTCCTATTGTGATGGACCACCCATAGATAGAAGTCTGACGAGACTCCGTGAAGTTGACTTTATACGGGGTAGGGTTATCACGCCAATGCTCTACAGACCTATTAAAACCGGGACCTACGGCTTAAAGGGGATTCCGAACCAATAAAAACATCCATGGCACCGTCCCGACTCAAACCCGAAATCTGTGGCACTGAACGCCAGACACTCGGCTATCAGGCTTTGTAATATACATATACAAATGGCAAACCCTTGAAAGGTTTGGTTTGCCCTTCTACGATCATTTATCGCACACTTTGAGCTAATTTGACGGGACCTACAGTTTACTGTGGATTCCGAACCACCAACAAAAAGCATCCGTTCCACCCCTGTAGTACCAATGGCCAGAACGCTAGCTAATTGGCCATCAGATCGCCCACCCTTGAAAGAAGAAATACCGCAGAAAGACACTTTTTAATCCAAAAATAAAAGTGTTGCCGATAGACGGAATGCTATACTTGTATTGAATGTAAGATAAAATATTTCAGAAACACTTTCTTTTTACATGTCCAATGCTTTTAGTTTAACATTACTTGCCTGCAAATGAATTTTTAAAGTAGAAATAAAATTCGTACCACTTATATTTATTAACAGAACCAGAAAGAAAAGAATGTCCACGAAGAAATGGAAACTTTTTGAAGCCAAACACAAATTGCAGGAAATACTACGAATGCAAAAATGGCGAACCCCAAGAAGTGAGGCAATGCGAGAGAAATGCTCTTTTTAATCCGGAAACAGAAGAATGTGAATTGATGGAATTTTATACTTGTGTCGAAAGTAAGATTGCAATTTAAAAGAATCAATTTTATGTTATTATTCTATACGTATTTAAATTATTTCTCAGTTTCCCACCGCATTGTCTTCATTTAAGTCAAAAGGAAATTTAGATGACTCATATTTATCCACAGAACCAGAAAGAAAAGAATGTCCACGTAGGAATGGAAACTTTTTGAAGCCAAACACAAATTGCAAAAAATACTACGAATGCAAAAATGGCGAACCCGAAGAGAGGCAATGCCAGAAGAATGCTCTTTTTAATCCGGAAGCAGAAGAATGTGAATTGATGGAATATTATACTTGTGTTGAAAGTAAGATTGCAATTTTAAAAATCAATTTTAAGTAACTATTCTCTACGCATTTAAATTATTTCTCAGTTTTCCACTGTATTGGCTTCATTTAAGTCAGAAGGGAATTCAGATTACTCATATTTATCCACAGAACCAGAAAAGAAAAGAATGTCCCAGAAGAAACGGAAACTTTTTGAAGCCAAACACAAATTGCAGGAAATACTACGAATGCAAAAACGGCGAACCCGAAGAGAAGCAATGCCAGAGGAATGCTCTTTTTAATCCGGAAACAGAAGAATGTGAATCGATGGAATATTATACTTGTGTTGAAAGTAAGATCGTAATTTTAAAGAATCAATTTTATGTATTATTCTCCGCGCATTTAAATTATTTCTCAGATTTCCACCGTATTGGCTTCATTTAAGTCAGAAGGGAATTTATATGACACATATTTATTCACAGAACCAGAAAGAAAAGAATGTCCACGAAGGAATGGGAACTTTTTGAAGCCAAGAACAAACTGCAAGAAATACTACGAATGCAAAAATGGCGAACCAGAAGAGAAGAAGTGCCCAAAAATAAGCTTTTTTTCAATCCATTAACAGAAAATTGCGAATTGACAGAATATTATTCTTGTATTGAAAGTAAGAATTTAAATTTATTTGAAATAGTATTACTGCTTCGATTATTTATAACTTTCAAAGTCAAATAATTTGAAATGTACAGCATATTTCTTACAAAATCAGAGAAGAAATAGTACTCAAAGTAAAAATAGTCAACTTTTTAAAAAACACAGAAAAATGCAATAAGTTGCATTGAATACTCAAATGGTTCACCTGTGATGCAGAATTGTCCGTAGAAAAATTTCTTTAATCCATCTATTGAAATATTCGATTCCTCAGAAAATTCCATTCGTATTGAAAATAACGAGGTATATATAATTGTAAGAAAGATTCCCGTTCTGAATCCACTTTAAACTGTAAGTCTCAGCCCAATGTGACTACTACTACACACACCACATCACTGTGCCTAGAGCTGAGTTGCCCATTAACAGTTTGGGAATGATGTGGGTGAGGAGAAGTCTGATTGTGCTCTGTGACGCTCTACGGTCATACGAGACCGGGACCTACGGTTTAAAGTGGATTCCAAACCTACAAGCATCCATGGCACCGCCGGGATTCGAACCCGATACCTGTGGGACCGAGCGCCAGAGCGTTAGCCACTCGGCCATCAGCCCCTGTCCAATGTGACTGTAGAGTGTTGGGCGTAAGGCTACCCCGAAAGAAAAACATCTCCTGTCTCGAAATCTGCGAGTAGGCAACGGCTTTGGTCCGCTATGGCGTTGTTGCGCCGATGAAGAAAATGAAGAACGATTCCTATTTTATTACGAAATTGTGTTTAGAAACAATATTTCTACAATTATGTTCTGGTCGCAATTTTCTAATATATATATATATATACACTCAAGAGCCAAAACATTATGACCACCCGTCAATAATGAGTTGGCCCACCTTTGGCGCAACACAGCTTCAACCCGCCTTGGCATGGATGCCACAAGTCCTTGGTAGATTGTACCAGATGTTTAAGCAACGGTCACGCAAATCCGAGATATTGCAAATTGGTGGTCTTTGAACTCTGAGCTGCCGTCCCAGGACATCCCAAATGTGTTCTATCGGATTGATATCCGGTGAGTTAGGCGGCCAGGACATTAACTGAATTCAGCATCATGTTCCTGGAACCACTTCAACACAATTTTAGCCTTGTGACAAGGGGCGTTGTCCTGTTGGAATATTCCATTTCCAGCTGGAAAAACAGAGGCCATGTAAGGGTGAAACTGGTCCGCAATGATGTTCAGATACCCTGTAGCATTCATGGTCTGCTCTACCACAACCACGGGTCCCAGAGACGCCCAAGAGAACGTCCCCCAAAGCATAATACCGCCACCACCGGCCTGTGTATGACCTGCTGTACATTGAGGGAGCAACTGTTCGCCTGCAAGACGGCGTGTCCTGACACGGCCATCGGCGTGATGAATGACAAACCGCGATTCATCTGACCAGGCAATTCTCTCCCACTGATCCACGGACCAGTCACGATGTTCCGGGCCCAGCACAGGCGCAGTTGGCGATGACGCTTTGTCAGCAAAGCACACGAGTGGGACGTTTTGCTGCGTAGCCCCATATCCAACAGTGTCATCCGATACTATTCTACTTGGACCTGCATTGTATTGGGCTGTCAGCTGAGCCACTGTCTGGCTCCGGTTTTGCTTCACCACGCGATACAGTCTCCGACGACCTTTTTCTTTGATAGCGTGTGGACGTCCAACACCATGTCGTCTACTGCTGGCTTCACCATCATTCATCCACTTTGCATAAGTACTAACAACTGTAGATCGCGAACAACCCACGAATCGTGCAGTTTCGGAAATACTTGTTCTGAGCCTTCGAGCCATTACAATCTGTCCTCTATCAAAGTCGCTTAGATCCGCAGCCTTTCCCATCACACACAGAAGTAAATGAAAGACTGATTCTTCAGACTCTCCAGCAGCAGTTAAATACAACTTCCACCTGATCACGTGCCTTCCACGTCATCCAGGCGAGTTTATTGAAAAATGTAGGGGTGGTCATAATGTTTTGGCTTTTGAGTGTATATATATATCATTTAAAAATTTTCAATTTCTCTAAAGCAGATTAAAAAAAGATATCGTGTCTATATAAAAATAAAAAAGGAGAGCGTTTCTATAAAAATATGAGAAAAAATCATCAATTTTTAAATTTTTATCAAATTAGAATTAAATATATATCTGTTAAAATTGATATTATAAAGACAAACAATGTGAAGTATACATCATTTAATCCAGTAGTTTCTCTTTCTTCATTGGCGTAACAGCCCCATATGGTAATAACTACAGTTAGCTACCATAATGAGTTATCAACAAAATTACTATTTAAATAAAAGATGCAAATGTTCTAAACATAAAGTATCAAGAACTGGAATCACCGAAAATTGTTATAAAAATAAAATGTTTTTTTTCGGTCTAAACAGATCGATACATTGTAGATATACAGTGATTGTGCATGCAAAAGTATTACCTAAAATAATACATTATATATAATTAATTCGAGATTTTTCTATGACGCAATTTAATAAAACAATTTAGTAAAATTATTATTTTGCCATCATTATCAATATTTTTCATCAAAAAAAATTTTTAATTTATCTTGTTTTATTTTTATCCTTAAATATTAATTAACTAAAAAGGTTTTTTATTGGAAGAAATTTCAAAAATTCCAAATTAAATATTGAATCATTTATTTTCATGAATTAAAGTTCAATTGCAGCGTGTTTAGTAACTTTTGAGTTAGTGAAAAGAATTAAATTGAGATTAGTTTACTAAATAATTTTTATTAATCTTAATTAAATATCATTCTCTTCCATAGATCTGTCAACAACAGAAAAAGTACCTTCAACTCTAACGACAATCTTTACAACAACTCCTCGAAATGATGATGACAAAGAGAAAACTTCAACTACAACTTCACGTCTGACATCAATAATTTTTACAACCACTCCTCGAAATGACGATGACAAGAGAAAACTTCAACTGCAACTTCACGTCTGACATCAATAATTTTTACAACCACTCCTCGTAATGATGATCACAAAGAAAAAACATCGACTACAACTTCACATCCTACATCAACAATTCAACAGTCGACAACAAGTAATCCAACTACTAATTTGACTGTTGATCCAGATTTCGAAAGAACTAACTCAAAAGATATAGAGACTAGTACCGAGATCGCTACTGAATCAACTCCAACTGTAACTCAAACAACTATTATTACAACAATCAAAACTACTGCGACTACCTTTCCAAGCAGCACTCAATCAAGTTCTACCCATTCTACTGCCAATACTATTTCCAAAGAAGGCAAAGAAAACGATATCACAGAACCGCCAACAATTAATAGGATAAGTACTGAAGCAATTAGATATTCTACATCTGAATTAATTACAGACAGTACAACGACAGTTGAAGTTAGCACCATAAAAACCAAAATTCCTGAAGAAGTTACTACATCTAGTAGTCTAGAAATTATGACCGACGAACCAAACATATGGTGTCCCGAACCATTTGGTCATTTTCCTCACCCACTAGCAAGCACAAGTTTGTGGTATGTGTTAATAACATACCTTCTGTTATGGATTGCCCATCAATTTGATTTATAGACCCGATCTTAAACGATGTGATTATAAGTAGAAGTTCAGTATTAAGTTTAACTTTTATTTTTATACTTATGACTTTTAATTATTGCATAAAGTTTCTTTACTTAAATAATTTTAGATAGTAAATTTAATTAGCTATTTTGATTTTGGAAAAGTCTAAGAGGCTCTTCTCAAGATCGTTTGCTCTTAAGCCCCATGTGCCAGTAATGCTCATCTACAATTGAAGCAACAAGGGCTTACATCTCTGTAACCATCATTGCAAATTCATCTGCGACCAATCCTCAACATCAGAGTCGCCAATTATAAAAGAAACAAAGGCATTATAGCACTAATTAGAAATAAATCTTTTTCTTCTATAATTTTTATTAAATG
Organism: Caerostris extrusa; assembly: GCA_021605095.1. Taxonomy (NCBI): domain Eukaryota; kingdom Metazoa; phylum Arthropoda; class Arachnida; order Araneae; family Araneidae; genus Caerostris; species Caerostris extrusa. The sequence goes on along the minus strand of BPLR01017985.1, from coordinate 697 downwards.
TAATGTTCATCTACAATTTAAGCAACATTTTTTAATTGTTAACAAGTACTTATAACTCGGTAACATCATTGCAAGTTCATCAGACGCCAATCTTCAATATCAGAGACTCCAATTTTAAAAGAAACAAAGACATAATGGCACTAATTAGAAAGAAATCATTTTCTCCTGTAATTTTTATCAAGACCTTTAGATACAGAGCCTCAAATATTTTTTTATCACATATTATGTCTGAGGAACCGTCAAAGGGTGGCAATGCAGAGAATCAAGCGAAATTATACTATTATCATAGTTTTTTATGTTATTCCTTTTATTTTCATTTAAGCTTTTTGTCTTTAATAAATATTTAGTTGTACAATTGAAAGATCTTGCAAATTTTAGTCTTATTATGCAACGAAAACTATAAAGCCATGAGCTATCTTCGAAAAAAATAATTTACTATTCTTTCACTCAAAGTATTACGTCTCAATCCTTTTTCATGGCTGACCATCATTTGTCTATTTTTAGCCTTTGCACGATCATCCTTAGCAACCTAAGGAATCACTTATTCTATTATATATTGATAATTTTATTTATATTAATATATATATTATATAATATTTATTCTATATTAATACCCGTTCCCTTTTTTAGTCTAATGAATAGTGGTTACATATGTACTTACATCACTTCTAGAGCGATAGTTATAGATTTGTATTTA
>BPLR01017984.1:0-27168 GCA_021605095.1 Caerostris extrusa | reverse complement strand
AGACTAACGGGTTGGTAGCTAGATGATTGTTAGCTGCAGCAATATATCTCAAAGGAGCATGCCAAACATGTTCAATTGGATTCGAAAATGTATTAAGCAACTCATTATTCTCCTCACGAAGATAATTCTCCATCAACTGGCTCTGTATGATTTGGCATTACTGCCTTGTATGAAGAAGTATTATAGTAACCAACTGTGGCTGCGTAGGGGACGAATAATTGGATTAAGAATACTATCTCTATATAACTGAGTTTAATTGGATAAAAAGTGACATCCAGTGACATCAGAGTCCATCACTGTCAAAGCAGCTCGAAGACTAACGGGTAGGTAGATGAATGATTGATTAGCTGCAACAATATATCTCTCCAAGGAGCATGCCAAAACACATGTTCAATTGGATTCGAGAATGTGATGGCCAACTCATTATTCTCCTCACGAAGATAATTCTCCATCAACTGAGCTCTGTAGGATTTGGCATTACTGCCTTGTATGAAGAAGTATTATAGTAACCAACTGTGGCTGCGTAAGGACGAATAATTGGATTAAAGAATACTATCTCTTTATAACTGAGTTGTAATTGGATTAAAAGTGACATCAAGAGTCCATCACTGTGTCAAAGCAGCTCGAAGACTAACGGGTTGGTAGATGAATGATTGTTAGCTGCAACAATATATCTCCCAGGAGCATGCCAAAACATGTTCAATTGGATTCGAGAATGTGATGGCCAACTCATTATTCTCCTCACGAAAATAATTCTCCATCAACTGAGCTCTGTAGGATTTGGCATTACTGCCTTGTATGAAGAAGTATTATAGTAACCAACTGTGGCTGCGTAAGGACGAATAATTGGATTAAGAATACTATCTCTATATAACTGAGTTGTAATTGGATTAAGAGTGACATCAGTGACATCAAGAGTCCATCACTGTGTCAAAGCAGCTCGAAGACTAACGGGTTGGTAGATGAATGATTGTTAGCTGCAACAATATATCTCAAGGAGCATGCCAAAACATGTTCAATTGGATTCGAGAATGTGATGGCCAACTCATTATTCTCCTCACGAAAATAATTCTCCATCAACTGAGCTCTGTATGATTTGGCATTACTGCCTTGTATGAAGAAGTATTATAGTAACCAACTGTGGCTGCGTAAGGACAGAATAATTGGATTAAGAATACTATCTCTATATAACTGAGTTGTAATTGGATTAAGAGAGACATCAGTGACATCAAGAGTCCATCACTGTGTCAAAGCAGCTCGGAAGACTAACGGGTTGGTAGATGAATGATTGTTAGCTGCAACAATATATCTCCAAGGAGCATGCCAAAACATGTTCAATTGGATTCGAGAATGTGATGGCCAACTCATTATTCTCCTCACGAAGATAATTCTCCATCAACTGAGCTCTGTAGGATTTGGCATTACTGCCTTGTATGAAGAAATGATATAGTAACCAACTGTGGCTGCGTAAGGACGAATAATTGGATTAAGAATACTATCTCTATATAACTGAGTTGTAATTGGATTAAGAGTGACATCAAGAGTCCATCACTGTGTCAAAAGCAGCTCGAAGACTAACGGGTTGGTAGATGAATGATTGTTAGCTGCAACAATATATCTCCAAGGAGCATGCCAAAACATGTTCAATTGGATTCGAGAATGTGATGGCCAACTCATTATTCTCCTCACGAAGATAATTCTCCATCAACTGAGGCTCTGTATGATTTGGCATTACGCTCTTGTATGAAGAAGTATTATAGTAACCAACTGTGGCTGCGTAAGGGATAATTGGATTAAGAATACTATCTCTATATAACTGAGTTGTAATTGGATTAAGAGTGACATCAAAGACATCAAGAGTCCATCACTGTGTCAAAGCAGCTCGAAGACTAACGGGTTGGTAGATGAATGATTGTTAGCTGCAACAATATATCTCCAAGGAGCATGCCAAAACATGTTCAATTGGTTCGAGAATGTGATGGCCAACTCATTATTCTCCTCACGAAGATAATTCTCCATCAACTGAGCTCTGTAGGATTTGGCATTACTGCCTTGTATGAAGAAGTATAATAGTAAACCAACTGTGGCTGCGTAAGGACGAATAATTGGATTAAGAATACTATCTCTATATAACTGAGTTGTAATTGGATTAAGAGTGACATCAGTGACATCAAGAGTCCATCACTGTGTCAAAGCAGCTCGAAGACTAACGGGTTGGTAGATGAATGATTGTTAGCTGCAACAATATATCTCCAAGGGCATGCAAAACATGTTCAATTGGATTCGAGAATGTGATGGCCAACTCATTATTCTCCTCACGAAGATAATTCTCCATCAACTGAGCTCTGTAGGATTTGGCATTACTGCCTTGTATGAAGAAGTATTATAGTAACCAACTGTGGCTGCGTAAGGACGAATAATTGGATTAAGAATACTATCTCTATATAACTGAGTTGTAATTGGATTAAGAGTGACATCAGTGACATCAAGAGTCCATCACTGTGTCAAAGCAGCTCGAAGACTAACGGGTTGGTAGATGAATGATTGTTAGCTGCAACAATATATCTCCAAGGAGCATGCCAAAACATGTTCAATTGGATTCGAGAATGTGATGGCAACTCATTATTCTCCTCACGAAGATAATTCTCCATCAACTGAGCTCTGTAGGATTTGGCATTACTGCCTTGTATGAAGAAGTATTATAGTAACCAACTGTGGCTGCGTAAGGACAGAATAATTGGATTAAGAATACTATCTCTATATAACTGAGTTGTAATTGGATTAAGAGTGACATCAAGAGTCCATCACTGTGTCAAAGCAGCTCGAAGACTAACGGGTTGGTAGATGAATGATTGTTAGCTGCAACAATATATCTCCAAGGAGCATGCCAAAACATGTTCAATTGGATTCGAGAATGTGATGGCCAACTCATTATTCTCCTCACGAAGATAATTCTCCATCAACTGAGCTCTGTATGATTTGGCATTACTGCCTTGTATGAAGAAGTATTATAGTAACCAACTGTGGCTGCGTAAGGACGAGATAATTGGATTAAGAATACTATCTCTATATAACTGAGTTGTAATTGGATTAAGAGTGACATCAGTGACATCAAGAGTCCATCACTGTGTCAAAGCAGCTCGAAGACTAACGGGTTGGTAGATGAATGATTGTTAGCTGCAACAATATATCTCCAAGGAGCATGCCAAAACATGTTCAATTGGATTCGAGAATGTGATGGCCAACTCATTATTCTCCTCACGAAGATAATTCTCCATCAACTGAGCTCTGTAGGATTTGGCATTACTGCCTTGTATGAAGAAGTATTATAGTAACCAACTGTGGCTGCGTAAGGACGAATAATTGGATTAAGAATACTATCTCTATATAACTGAGTTGTAATTGGATTAAGAGTGACATCAGTGACATCAAGAGTCCATCACTGTGTCAAAGCAGCTCGAAGACTAACGGGTTGGTAGATGAATGATTGTTAGCTGCAACAATATATCTCCAAGGAGCATGCCAAAACATGTTCAATTGGATTCGAGAATGTGATGGCCAACTCATTATTCTCCTCACGAAGATAATTCTCCATCAACTGAGCTCTGTATGATTTGGCATTACTGCCTTGTATGAAGAAGTATTATAGTAACCAACTGTGGCTGCGTAAGGACAGATAATTGGATTAAGAATACTATCTCTATATAACTGAGTTGTAATTGGATTAAGAGTGACATCAAGTGACATCAAGAGTCCATCACTGTGTCAAAGCAGCTCGAAGACTAACGGGTTGGTAGATGAATGATTGTTAGCTGCAACAATATATCTCCAAGGAGCATGCCAAAACATGTTCAATTGGATTCGAGAATGTGATGGCCAACTCATTATTCTCCTCACGAAGATAATTCTCCATCAACTGAGCTCTGTATGATTTGGCATTACTGCCTTGTATGAAGAAGTATTATAGTAACCAACTGTGGCTGCGTAAGGACGAATAATTGGATTAAGAATACTATCTCTATATAACTGAGTTGTAATTGGATTAAGAGTGACATCAGTGACATCAAGAGTCCATCACTGTGTCAAAGCAGCTCGAAGACTAACGGGTTGGTAGATGAATGATTGTTAGCTGCAACAATATATCTCCAAGGAGCATGCCAAAACATGTTCAATTGATTCGAGAATGTGATGGCCAACTCATTATTCTCCTCACGAAGATAATTCTCCATCAACTGAGCTCTGTAGATTTGGCATTACTGCCTTGTATGAAGAAGTATTATAGTAACCAACTGTGGCTGCGTAAGGACAGATAATTGGATTAAGAATACTATCTCTATATAACTGAGTTGTAATTGGATTAAGAGTGACATCAAGAGTCCATCACTGTGTCAAAGCAGCTCGAAGACTAACGGGTTGGTAGATGAATGATTGTTAGCTGCAACAATATATCTCCAAGGAGCATGCCAAAACATGTTCAATTGGATTCGAGAATGTGATGGCCAACTCATTATTCTCCTCACGAAGATAATTCTCCATCAACTGAGCTCTGTATGATTTGGCATTACTGCCTTGTATGAAGAAGTATTATAGTAACCAACTGTGGCTGCGTAAGGACGAATAATTGGATTAAGAATACTATCTCTATATAACTGAGTTGTAATTGGATTAAGAGTGACATCAGTGACATCAAGAGTCCATCACTGTGTCAAAGCAGCTCGAAGACTAACGGGTTGGTAGATGAATGATTGTTAGCTGCAACAATATATCTCCAAGGAGCATGCCAAAACATGTTCAATTGGATTCGAGAATGTGATGGCCAACTCATTATTCTCCTCACGAAGATAATTCTCCATCAACTGAGCTCTGTAGGATTTGGCATTACTGCCTTGTATGAAGAAGTATTATAGTAACCAACTGTGGCTGCGTAAGGACGAATAATTGGATTAAGAATACTATCTCTATATAACTGAGTTGTAATTGGATTAAGAGTGACATCAGTGACATCAAGAGTCCATCACTGTGTCAAAGCAGCTCGAAGACTAACGGGTTGGTAGATGAATGATTGTTAGCTGCAACAATATATCTCCAAGGAGCATGCCAAAACATGTTCAATTGGATTCGAGAATGTGATGGCCAACTCATTATTCTCCTCACGAAGATAATTCTCCATCAACTGAGCTCTGTATGATTTGGCATTACTGCCTTGTATGAAGAAGTATTATAGTAACCAACTGTGGCTGCGTAAGGACGAATAATTGGATTAAGAATACTATCTCTATATAACTGAGTTGTAATTGGATTAAGAGTGACATCAGTGACATCAAGAGTCCATCACTGTGTCAAAGCAGCTCGAAGACTAACGGGTTGGTAGATGAATGATTGTTAGCTGCAACAATATATCTCCAAGGAGCATGCCAAAACATGTTCAATTGGATTCGAGAATGTGATGGCCAACTCATTATTCTCCTCACGAAGATAATTCTCCATCAACTGAGCTCTGTATGATTTGGCATTACTGCCTTGTATGAAGAAGTATTATAGTAACCAACTGTGGCTGCGTAAGGACGAATAATTGGATTAAGAATACTATCTCTATATAACTGAGTTGTAATTGGATTAAGAGTGACATCAGTGACATCAAGAGTCCATCACTGTGTCAAAGCAGCTCGAAGACTAACGGGTTGGTAGATGAATGATTGTTAGCTGCAACAATATATCTCCAAGGAGCATGCCAAAACATGTTCAATTGGATTCGAGAATGTGATGGCCAACTCATTATTCTCCTCACGAAGATAATTCTCCATCAACTGAGCTCTGTATGATTTGGCATTACTGCCTTGTATGAAGAAGTATTATAGTAACCAACTGTGGCTGCGTAAGGACGAATAATTGGATTAAGAATACTATCTCTATATAACTGAGTTGTAATTGGATTAAGAGTGACATCAGTGACATCAGAGTCCATCACTGTGTCAAAGCAGCTCGAAGACTAACGGGTTGGTAGATGAATGATTGTTAGCTGCAACAATATATCTCCAAGGAGCATGCCAAAACATGTTCAATTGGATTCGAGAATGTGATGGCCAACTCATTATTCTCCTCACGAAGATAATTCTCCATCAACTGAGCTCTGTAGGATTTGGCATTACTGCCTTGTATGAAGAAGTATTATAGTAACCAACTGTGGCTGCGTAAGGACGAATAATTGGATTAAGAATACTATCTCTATATAACTGAGTTGTAATTGGATTAAGAGTGACATCAGTGACATCAAGAGTCCATCACTGTGTCAAAGCAGCTCGAAGACTAACGGGTTGGTAGATGAATGATTGTTAGCTGCAACAATATATCTCCAAGGAGCATGCCAAAACATGTTCAATTGGATTCGAGAATGTGATGGCCAACTCATTATTCTCCTCACGAAGATAATTCTCCATCAACTGAGCTCTGTATGATTTGGCATTACTGCCTTGTATGAAGAAGTATTATAGTAACCAACTGTGGCTGCGTAAGGACGAATAATTGATTAAGAATACTATCTCTATATAACTGAGTTGTAATTGGATTAAGAAACATCAAGAGTCCATCACTGTGTCAAGATCTCGATAACACTATCAAACAGTTCAATCGAGAATGTGATGGCTAATTCTCCTCACGAAGATAATTCTCCACTGAGTTGGTTAAGAAGTGAAACCAACTGAGTTAAGTAATAACAGGATTGGATTAAGAGTGACATCAAGAGTCCATCACTGTGTCAAAGCAGCTCGAAGACTAACGGGTTGGTAGATGAATGATTGTTAGCTGCAACAATATATCTCAAGGAGCATGCCAAAAACATGTTCAATTGGATTCGAGAATGTGATGGCCAACTCATTATTCTCCTCACGAAGATAATTCTCCATCAACTGAGCTCTGTAGGATTTGGCATTACTGCCTTGTATGAAGAAGTATTATAGTAACCAACTGTGGCTGCGTAAGGACGAATAATTGGATTAAGAATACTATCTCTATATAACTGAGTTGTAATTGGATTAAGAGTGACATCAGTGACATCAAGAGTCCATCACTGTGTCAAAGCAGCTCGAAGACTAACGGGTTGGTAGATGAATGATTGTTAGCTGCAACAATATATCTCCAAGGAGCATGCCAAAACATGTTCAATTGGATTCGAGAATGTGATGGCCAACTCATTATTCTCCTCACGAAGATAATTCTCAATCAACTGAGCTCTGTAGGATTTGGCATTACTGCCTTGTATGAAGAAGTATTATAGTAACCAACTGTGCTGCGTAAGGACGAATAATTGGATTAAGAATACTATCTCTATATAACTGAGTTGTAATTGGATTAAGAGTGACATCAGTGACATCAAGAGTCCATCACTGTGTCAAAGCAGCTCGAAGACTAACTTGGTAGATGAATGATTGTTAGGCTGCAACAATATATCTCCAAGGAGCATGCCAAAACATGTTCAATTGTTCGAGAATGATGGCCAACTCATTATTCTCCTCACGAAGATATTCTCCATCAACTGAGCTCTGGTAGCATTACTGCCTGTGGTAGGCTGTGTAAGGACAGATAATTGGATTAAGAATGCTATCTCTATATAACTGAGTTGTAATTGGATTAAGGTGACAGGTGAGTGCGGTCATCCAGAGATATTTGTCCTAACACAAACACTGGATTCATCAAATATATCTTTCTCATGGATATGATTTGGATAATAATAACAAGTTCCAAGCTCCCATCGGTTTTTTGAGTAACACACAAATAAAATCTGAGCTCTTCATTAGAAAGTACAGACTTCCATTGACTTTGGCCACTTCTTATGTTTATATGTCTAATCAAATCTTTTTTGGTGGCAGAAATATTAATAAAAAATATTCCCCATATAAGGTAAGAAAGAAAAAACAATTGGCATTATTTTCTGTCTTAAAACATAGGATTGATGTTCGGCGTCGCATGAATACAGTCTTTCTTCTTGAAGCTGCTTCTTGCACATAGTTGATTTGATTACCAACTTTCCAGTGATAATATAAGAGAAGATATAAGATAGGTTGGGTAAAGGTTTCGTGCCTCCCTAGCTGAAAATAACAGTTATTTGAGGCACTTGTGATTTCAGGTTTTCGTCTGTTGTTATTTTTTGTGTCGTTTGCTTATTTGAATAATTCAAATAAATTCATTCCATATTTCCATAATTCATTGTTGGTTAATTTATTGACCCAATGATTCATTATCGTAATTTTCAGACATTCTATGACGTCTAGTGCTTAAATCTAAAACATGGCTATCTCGAAATTTTTACTACGCAGTTTCTATTTACAGAAACTGCAGACGCTTTTAAAGCATGCTTCCGGCCATGTATGACGTTAAAAGACAGCGCCTTCATTAATTTGAATGCGATACTACTTTTTACGAATACTGCGCAATTTTTATGAAAATTTTTTTTTAATTTTGACAGTATAATCACAAGTTTACTGATATTCTTTTAAATTTTTTTTAAGCTAATGAAAAACTTTATTTATAGATAAAATTTCTAGTGAAAATTTATTTTTCTTAATTTCGTATGAATTAAAAGTTGAAGATCGTTCAAATAGTATTCAATTTATTAACTAAATTTAGTCAAATTCGCTGCGTCACATATATGACGGTTATTCGAAATTTTGTTTATTGAATTCACAGGTTTTACATTTCATAATTTTTTATTTTGAAAGTAAAAATAGTTTCTTTTAATATGAATCAAAATAACAAACAAACAAAAAAAAAGTAGATCATATAAAATTATTTTCAAGATTGTAAGTCACATAATCACATACTACTGTGTTCAGAAAAATAAGACTTTTGAATTTGAATTTCTCGAGCATATGGTATTTTTTTTCTTTTTTAGGTTGTTGGCTCTGTCCTTGACATCTGTGTGAAATTTTACGTCAAAATATTTATTAGTGCTTGAGTTACGCTTGGTTTTGAGACTGACTTCGGCGATTTTTGAAATGTCTCTTCAATCGACCCAAAACGGTGTCCCCGGAGTGGTCTTTTGAGTTTAGGAAATAGCCAAAAGTAGCACGATGCTAAATCGGGTAAATACGGTTGTTGTAGAACGATATGGTTTTCATTTTTGGCGAAAAATCACGAAGAATCAATGTAGTCATGTGAGCTGGCGCATTCAGTGTCTTCAGTACCAATCAAGATTTGACGCGTTTGAGGCCGAAAACATCTTTTAAAAGGAAATTTTGAAATTCCAACATCATCAGGGTCTCTAATTGTAAATCGAGGATTTTCAAGCACCAAATCTTTAATTTTTGGACGTGAGCTTCTTCAGTTCAGGTTCGTGGTCGACCAGAAGGCTCTTAGTCTTCAACGCGTTCTCTGCCTTCTTTGCACTGTTTTTACCACTTCTAAACATTTCTTTCCGATATAGGAATGCTCACCGAATGCCTTCTGCAACATTCTATATGTTTCTTTAAACAAAATTTAAACCAAGTTCTTGCTCAATTATTTCAGACATTTCAAAAATCGCCGGAATCAGTTTTAGCATCTCACAAAAAAGCGTAACTCAAGCACTAATGAATATTTTGACGTAAACTTTCATACAGATGTCAAGGACAGTGCCACCAACCTAAAAAGAAAAAAAAAGTTGAAATACCATATGCCCGGGAAATTTAAATTGAAAACTGGTCTTACTGTTTGAACACTGTAGTATGAGCAAATCCGTCAATCATAAGAGGGATATACTGTTTTTTTATTTTAAATAGTCACCATTTAGGTATCATTTTAAATGTTTTTATGTCAAGCATTTTCTCATGAAAGCAACCTTAAAATGAAGGAGAAACAGGACGAACTTGGAACTTTTAAATAAAAACATTTTAATTGGTTTATAAAATTTTAAAATATGAAAATATGGATACATATCAATGCAAGTTGAAATTCGAAGTAGATATCAGAGATAAAGCACATTCATTCGTGCTAAAGGTAGAAGGAAACAAAGGCAGAAAGAGAATTATAAATATAATACGGAACTAAAAAGAATATAAGGTTATCTGAATAACAGGAATAGCTTTTACTCAAGGTTATAACAAAAAGCTCTCGCCATATAAAATACTGCAAATTCTTGGCATTATCTGATTTACATGTAAACAGTTGATGATTGTAAATAATAGATTAATGAAGTTATATGATTCGTTAAAATAATTGACATTTTTTAGTTTGTTAATGCCTAATCATTCCATTTCGATACCAAAATTTTTTTATGGAGAAAAGTAATCATGTGCAATCTATAAAAATATGATGTCAACCATTAATGTTTTAAATAATGAAATTTTTCTTTCCATTTTTATGATAAAAAATGGAAATGGAAAACCTTTTTTATTACTAAAAAAAGTCAACAGCATTGTATGACATTAACGTATACTTCGTAACATACATGACCGCTTTTCATGCACGTGATCGACTGAATAATGAACTATTTTTCCAATATAAAATAAAGCTCCAATAATATTTCAATTTTTATATTTTATTGTAATATCTATAGTACTTCTAATAATTTACTATGTAATTCGCAAAGTTTTCTTCCATAACTAACAACAGAGTATTCTTGTATTTAAAATAACAACGCGTAAATTTCGAGGGGTGTTTCCTGTGAATCATTTTTACATGGATTCGGTGTACACGGACCTAAAAATAAATTTAAATGTTTTCTATTTATTATATTAAATAGAAAAAATTAATTTAATAATTAAATTATTCATTGAACTTTTTTTTTTGCAATTCTTGACTTATCTCGGTTATATAGATAGATTTAGATTAGGTTTACTAACATGTTCTTTTCCTCACTTCCTTTGGATAAACCCTCGTGCGCTCTATTTAGTAAATATACTATTTGGATTTTTGCATTCTTTTTTTGCAACTTGAGTCAAATAACTAAATCCCTTTGCAAAAAGAAGACATTTCATTCCGACTAGAGATAGCAATATCGCTATACCGGGACACCGAATACAATTCTTTTTTTGCAATTCTTGACGGGTGTAATACTACTTATCTCTGATATTTAAATACGTCAGTGGAAACGTGTGAAACACAGGTTTTTAAAAAGGTTTACTAACATGTTCTTTTTCCTTGCTTCGTTTGGTTAAACCCTCGTGTGCTCTATTTAGTAAATATTCGATTTGGATATTTGTTTCTTTTTGTAACTTGAGTCCAAATAACTAAATCCTTTGCAAAAGAAGGCATTTCATTCCGACTAGAGATTGCAAATATCGGGACATCGAATAACGGTATTTTGAACCATCTGTACAATTTTGTAATACAAGTATTCGCAAGTTTAAATACAGTTATTTCGGTATTCACTAAAAATTTAGAATTCGTATCTGTGGAATTCTTATTCTTATTCTATAACTAGAATTGCTAATCAGTGAAACCACCGTTGTAGTTGTGAAGAAGAAAGTATGTAATATTTCGATGTTTTTTAAATTGGTGAGTTTGTTATCCACGTTGTATTTGCATATCATACTTTAGAGTTCAAAATATTCCTCAGATTTATTATATACATATATATTCATAAATAACACCCAATAATAATGAATAAGAATAAATTTAAAGAACATAAATAATTTGTTGATAATACTTCAATTTGGTTTCATTATTGATATGATGCAAAAGGATATTGTGGCACAATGTAAAAAATGTTCAAGTGTTATTAAAGTGAATGGTGGAAAGTACAAGCGGACTCCATGCACATTTAAAAATGACACATGATACAAATTTGTTATAGAGGAAAGTATCGGATTGCGATGAACATACAAACTTAAGCACAGTTTCTAATCCCAAGTCATGATAGAGTTTAGATTATTTTGAAAAAAAATGATAATTTGGTTGAAATTGTAAGTAAAATGACAGCATTAGATGTTTTTGCCATTTTGAGTGCTTTACACTTCCACTGAATTAAGAAAATCGTTATCCGTCAGAGGTTTTAAAGAATCTACTAACATTATTTAACACTATAAGAATAACTGCTATAAACTACAGTAACGATATACCGCAATTCTTTGAAAGATGAGCTAGTACAATTAAAAGTAAATGGTAAAACATTTAGTCTTTACATTTGATGAATGGTGAGTAAGAAATAGACACTATTTAAATATAAATATTCATTGAGAATTTTTTTTTTTTTTAAATATAGGACTTACACATGTCTCGAAGAATGCCAGCAGTAAAATGTGTGAAAGTGCTTAAATATAAATTAGCTAAACATGGATTATCCTTGAAAAGAGATATCATATACATAACAACTGTTGGCGCAACAATTATGAAAACAGTTGGAAAGTTGATTGATGCAAATAACCAATGGTGTTATGCTCATGGAATTATAGTAGGAGTACTAGATGTATTATACATCTATTACATATGTATTAAACATTTTTCTTTGGGATAGAACTATTTTATTGTAACTTCTGATGTGTTTCACTTAAACAATCTTTGGTCATCTGTATTCTAAATAACAATATATTGAATCAGACTTTATTAATATTATATATTTTATATCCTAAAAATAAATTTACATGTATTCTATCTTGTAAATTTCACGTAAACTATCTTTTTACATTCTAAATAACAATATAGTAAATCAGACTTTATTGATTTTATATATTTTATATCATTAAAAGAAATTTACAAGTATTCTATGAACAAGGAATTGTAAGATTTGCATTTGTAAATTAATTCATGTTTGTAACCGGAAAGTAAACAAACATATTTAAATAATTTGTCTTACCTATCTCGCAGGTGTTTCCTGTGAATGGAAGCTTGCAGTCGCATTTAAATGATTGCCGATCCACATTGCAGGTTCCTTCATTTTTACATGGATTCGGTGTACACGGACCTAAAAATAAATTTAAATGTTTTCTATTTATTATATCAAATAGAAAAATTAATTTAATAATTAAATTATTCATTGAACTTTTTGCAACTCTTGACTTATCTCGGTTATATAGATAGATTTAGATTAGGTTTACTAACAGGTTCTTTTCCTCACTTCCTTTGGATAAACCCTCGTGCGCTCTATTTAGTAAATATACTATTTGGATTTTTGCATTCTTTTTTGTAAGTTGAGTCCAAATAACTAAATCCTTTGCAAAAAGAAGACATTTCATTCCGACTAGAGATTGCAATATCGCTCTACCGGGACACCGAATACCGGTATTTTAAGCCATCTGTACAATTTTGTAATGCCGATATTCGCAAGTTTAAATACGTTTTTTCGGTATTTACTAGAAATTTAGAATTCGTATCTGCGTAATTCTGATTCTTATTCTATAAATAGAAATTCTTATCTATGAAAACAGCGTTGTAGTTGTGAAGAAAGTGTGTAATATTTCGATATTTTTAAATTGGTGAGTTTGTTATCCACGTTGTATTTGCATATCATATTTTAGAGTTCCAAATATGCCTCAGATTTATTATATATATATACTCATAAATAACACCCAATAATAATGAATAAGAATAACATTAAAGAACATAAAAAATCGGTTGATAATACTTCACTTTAGTTTCATTATTTATATGCTGAAAAGAATATGATGCCACAATGTAAAAAAAAGTTCAAGAGTTATTAAAGTGAATGGAGGAAGTTCAAGCGGACTCCATACACATTTAAAAACGAAACATGATACAAATTTGTTAAAGAGAAAAGAATCGGATTGTGATGAAGATACAAACTTAAGCACTGTTTCTATGCCCAAGGCATCAGAGATTTTAGATTGTTTTGAGATAAAAAAATGATAATTTGGATGAAATTATAAGTAAAATGACAGCATTATATGGTTTTGCCATTTCGAGTGTTTTACACTTCTATTGAATGAAGAAAATCGCTATACATCAGAGGTTTTAAAACTCTAACAACATCATTTAACACTATAAAAATAACTGTTATAAACTACAGTAACGGTATTCGCAATTCTTTGAAACATGAGTTAATACAATTAAAAGTAAACAGTGAAACATTTAGTCTTACATTTGATGAATGGAGTGTAAGAAATAGACGCTATTTAAATATAAATATTCATTCAGAATTTTTTTTTTGAAATATAGGACTTACACATGCCTCGGGAAGAATGTCAACAGGAAAATGTGTGAAAGTGCTTAAATATAAATTAGCGAAACCTGGATTATCTCTGAAAAGAAATATCGTATCCATGACAACTGTTGGCGCAACAATTATGAAGGCAGTTGGAAAGTTGATTGATGCAAATCATCAATTGTGTTATGCTCATGGAATTATATTAGGAGTACTAGATGTATTATACCAAAAAATAAAGAACAGAAGAATCCAAATACTGTGGATATAAAAACTTCGGATTCCGACATTGAAGAGAATTAGAGTGACAATGAGGATAACGACAATGTAATTGTTGAAGAAGATATTGCTAATGAGGATGAAAGATTAACCCATCAAAAATTGCTTTCTATAATTTATAAAGTTCGTAAAGTTGATAAGGTATTTAAACATCCCCCTACAAAAAAATGCCATATAATAAAAATATATACGAACTGAAAATAAGCATAATATATGTTAATACTAAAATCTAATACACGTTGGAATAGTTTACTCCTAATCATGGAACTTTTCTTAACACTGAAATACCAATCCAAAAAGCAATAATCTATTTAAACCTGTAAATTATTTTTTCCGGTAGTGAATTCGACTTAATATCCAGAACTGTATCAGCTCTACTTCCAATAAAATTCTGTTGAGGCATCATGTCGGAGAGATTCTAGTTTATTAACAGTTAATGGAACAATAAATTTCATGTTGCAGTCACTGAAAGAACGGCAAACATCACTATCTGAAGAATTATATATTACATTGGAAAATCGCACAGAAGAAATGCATACCGAAATAGAAAATGTCTTACGTATTTACATAATTAGAATGATTTTAAATATGAGAAAGACAAAGAAGAAAATTAAACTAGCCAATTCAAATTTGATCCAGTTTATAGTAAACTTTCTCTAAATTTTTTACACCAAAAACAATCCTCATTCAAAAGAATTCAGTACAGTTATCGGAGATTATGATGACACTAATGTCGACAGTGCGAAGGAATTGTCTTTTGAAAAAAATTAGAATTGGCGATAGCTAAAAAATTTCAAAAAACCAAAATACAATACAGAAATCAGCTATATCCAAAACAATCAGACGAGAAATGGATTTATTTGAAGATGACGGATTTAGAGGTATATACTTGGAAAAAATATATCGCGCATTGCTAAATGTACCCCCCAACTAGCGTAGATGCTGAAAAAGAGTTTTCGACAGGTGATAATTTTTGCACAAAATTACGTTAAATGTTTAATGATAGTACAATTGACACACTATTTTTAAGATCACATTTCAAAATTTTGTAATAGTACCACTGACTGACTAGTGATATTTAAACTTTTTTTTTTTGTGATTTAATAAAATACGATGTTCCTTTACTTTTTTGTGATTCTTTATATACTGTTATATTCTATAAGTTAAAATTTTTTTTTGTGATATTTACATTCTCTATTAAAACTCTCAAATAAAACAAAGTGTATATCTGTATTCTCTTTCTCTTTCTAAAATTTCTACTACCGATATTAAAACCGCTATCCCGGTATTAAGTTCTAAAAAATACAGAATACCGGTATTGAACTTTTGGTCCGATATTACAATCCCTAGTTCCGACAACCTTCAGAGCCAGAATCAAATCGTTTATATATACATTAAAAATGGAACAGCTGCAAATATATTCAGAGTTGTTTCCTATAGGCAATGGGCAGAAAAATTAGCAACGGCATCCTTCCTTGGAAAAGTGCTTACAAAAATTTAAAGATATATATAATTATTAATTGATATATTTCTTACCTAATTAACAATTCTTCCACTCAACGGTGGTTTGCATTCAGATTTGAATGACTGTCAATCAACTTTACATATACCTGTATTCTGACAAGAATTTGAAGAACTAGGACGAGAAAACTAGTGATTTGAAAGGAGATATTTAAAAAAGCAGTTATACTTTAAAACTTTATAGCGACCGAAACATGGACATCCACCAGTATCATTCCTTTTAGACGCAATGACTTCAGTCCGATAGAACTATTTTATAGTTTCTCCTCATATATTTCACGTAAACTATCTTTTTTTACATTCTAAATAACAATATAGTGAATCAGACTTTATTGATTTTATATATTTTATATCATTAAAAGAAATTTGCAAGTATTCTATGAACAAGGAATTGTAAGATTTGCATTTGTAAATTAATTCATGTTTGTAACCGGAAAGTAAACAAACATATTTAAATAATTTGTCTTACCTATCTCGCAGGTGTTTCCTGTGAATGGTGGCTTACAGTCGCATTTATACGATTGCCCATCCACATTGCAGGTTCCTTCATTTTTACATGGATTCGGTGTACACGGACCTAAAAATAAATTTAAATGTTTTCTATTTATTATATTAAATAGAAAAAAATTAATTTAATAATTAAATTATTCATTGAACTTTTTTTGCAATTCTTGACTTATCTCGGATATTTAGATACATCAATGGAAACGTCTGAAACGCAGGTTTTTAAAGGTTTACTAGCATGTTCTTTTCCTCGCTTCGTTTGGATATACCCTCGTGCGCTCTATTTAGTAAATATACTATTTGGATTTTTGCATTCTTTTTTGCAACTTGAGTCCAAATAACTAAATCATTTGCAAAAAGAAGACATTTCATTTCGACTAGAGATTGCAATATCGCTATACCGGGACACCGAATACCGGTATTTTGAGCCATCTGTACAATTTTGTAATACCTATATTCGCAAGTTTAAATAAGTTTTTTCGGTATTTACTAGAAATTTAGAATTCGTATCTGCGTAATTCTTATTCTTATTCTATAACTAGAAATTTTTATCTCTGAAAACAGCGTTGTAGTTCTGAAGAAAGTGTGTAATATTTCGATATTTTTTAAATTAGTGAGTTTGTTATGCACGTTGAATTTTTATATCATACTTTATAGAGTTCAAAATATTCCTCAGATTTATTATATATATATACTCATAAATAACACCCAATAATAATGAATAAGAATAACATTAAAGAACATCAAAAATCTGTTGATGTTTTATGTTGTGTGTGAAAAAAGTGTTTATGCATTCATAAAGTGTTTATAACCGGAAAATAAACAAACATATTCAAATAAATTGTCTTACCTTCCTCGCAGGTGTTTCCTTTGAATGGAGGCTTACAGTCGCATTTAAATGATTCCCTATCCACTTTGCAGGTTCCTTCGTTTTTACACGGATTCACTGAACACGGACCTGCCATAAATTTAAAAGTTTTCTATTTATCACATTAAACAGAAAAAAATAAATATGATAATGAAATTATTCGTTGTACATTTTGCAATTCTTGGCGTCTGTACACCTTATCTAGATATTTAGATACATCAATAGAAACGCCTGAAACCGCGATATTTAAAGGTTTACTGGCATGTTCTTTTTTGTTTGCCTTGTTTGAATAATCGAGGAAAACTCGCCCCCTCCGCAGGGGGGGGCATTCGATAAAAGATGATCGGTGTCGCAAGCAGCAACCCAACCAACAGTGCAAAAGCAACCCGGAAATTTCTCCCGGCACACATGTCACCCGAGCGTCCCGGCACAGTACTACCACAGTGGGGACCAGACCAAACGCAAATTTATTTAAAAATTCAAAAATTTTACATAATATAAGAAAAGCAGACAATAATTATTACAAAGTGGTTACAATAAAAGATATACATAAAATGGTAGTACTCCTTGGTTAAAATATACAAAAATATATGTATAAATATCAAGATTAACAGCAAAGGAAGTTTAAAGATATTAATCTTGATTACTTGTGAGTTCATTTTTTATTCAAGTCAAGGATAGTTAATCATTTAGGCCATCGATGATAGTCTCTAATTTATTTTTCATAATGAGTTCAATACCTACCCTGACCTGATAGTTCTCTAGTAACTTGACCAGTTTCATTTTTGCAAAGTTTTTTGGGAAATATACCCGTCTAATGTCAGTCCAGTTTGTACACTTATGGATGAGATGGTGTCGATCTTCAATGGATAGACCGCAGGAGCAGGTGGAGCTTCTATTGAATAACTTGTGTTGGTAGCTTGCGATGGCACCATGTCCAGTGATAATTTGGTTCAAGAAGAAGTTTCCTTGAGCTCGCTTTAGGGTTGTTCTTTTCACAGATCTCAAAGACGGCTCTTCCCTTAGCCGAATTTGCCCAGAGATTCTGCCACTCTGTCAAGATGTCATGTTTTAGAAGCTTCTTGATGAACCGGAGGGGAATATACATGTGTTGGTCAATGGTGTCCCTTGATGTTGCTTGTTTGGCATATTGGTCTGCAAGCTCATTTCTGGGAATATCAATATGGGCACTGGTCCAGATAAGTTCTATGGTTGCAGTAGAATTATTGAGGAGTTGTTTGAGGTGGAAGATGCTGGGTTTAAGATTACTGGGGTTATAAAGTGCCTGTGGTACAGATCTAGAGTCTGTGATAATTTTAGAGTGTTCAATATTATATGAGATAATATGGTGGATAGCCATTTCTATTGCATTTAATTCTGCCAGAAAGACAGATGCCTCGTCATTTAGTCTAGTGATCTTATGTGAAGTTTCCATTCCATTCTCTACCACCACCATAGCACTGCCTACCTTGTTACTCATTTTAGAACCATCTGTGTAGATGCAGTACTCTCCTTCTCTTCTTCGTTCAAATGTCTCCATTTGAACTTCTGTTTATTCCAGGGAGGTTCAATATTTGGTCTTTTTCTAAGTTAGGGGGAGTAAACTTGGTTATTTATTTGGAGGTCGGTCTGCAAGTACCTAAGATGGTAGAACTTTGTAAGAGATCGCAGTGTCACTTCAATGGGTGGGATACCAGCCAGGATTTGAAGGGCATCTGTCGATACAGTTCTATAACATTTGGTGTTATTTAATAGCCCATTTCTTTGGAGTTTATTTAGCTTGGTGATTTGTTTTGCTTTATTGTTAAACCAAACTTCGTGACCATAGAACATTATTTTTTCCAAGCCTCTTTTTATAGATTTCTTTTTAACTGATGGTGAGAGGCCCCAGAAGACTCTCGTTGTCCTGTTGATTTTTTGCATAATTTTAGAGATCTTATTTGTGACATAGTCCAATGGGGTGCCATGAGAGATGTTTGTCCATGACGACTCCCAGGTACTTAAGTTGTTTTTGGTATTTAATTTTATGGTTTCCAATTTTAACATTTGGAATATGGGAATAGTTCTTATTGTCAAAAATGGTGAAAAGACTCTTGTTATGGTTAAGTTTAAGATCATTATTATTGAACCAGTCAAGTACCTTTTAAGTGGATCTATGCACAAGTTGGTAACGTGATATGTAGCCGGAGCACTGAACATGATCACTACATCATCGGAGAAGGCTTGTATGCAGAAATGCTGTCCTAGGTCGATTTCTAAAATTCCGTTAATATAGATGTTCCATAAAATCGGACCCAGGCAAGACCCCTGTGGAATACCTTTGTCATAAGGTTGATGCACGTCTCCCAAAGTGACTTTTCTATCCTGCAGAAAACTGTGTAATATAGACTGCTGTCGTCATATTCTTTTTCATTGAGGGATCATTTAGCCACTTGTCTCAAATGACTCATTGATCAGCAGCAGACTTATTTGTGCTAAAACTAAGTTCGAACTTTTTCGTTAAATCATAAATTTCAAGGAAATAATTAATATATTAAAAAACAGTACTATTTTTGTTTTGGTGATTTTGGAAAATTTATGGTATAACCTTTTCTGGGGTCATAAAATTAGTCTGGAGTTTTCATCAGCCAATTAAGTTTTTACTATCATTTCTTTTTCTGAGATAACACGTGATAATCTATCAAATCCACTACCATGTTACTAACATGTAAATCTTAAAAATCCTACCAATTACAATAGATTAATCGAATTCCACTCATCAGAACAAAACTCATGATCTGAACATAAAGGATTGATAAAAAAATCAAAATAAGCAATTTTTGTCACATAGCATGAAGTCGTAATTGAAGCGGTGAATCGCCAGATAGTAGGATTCACTATCTGATGAAATTTGTTAGTGGAATGATCATAGACTCTTATAACAAAACATATATGGGGAAAGGTTTCAGGAACACACGTAGATGTGTGCTGTGGGATTCCTAGATGAATACACTTCAATATTTTTTCGATATTAAAACTGTCCTTATGTATAGAGGTGCATTAAACCATATGGCTTATAATCTGCTGGAATGAAGGCTCTTTGTGCAAAGACAAACTTTTGCAATATTTTGGCTAGTAATTGGTAGTTGACGTATCGTCATTTGCGTTCCATTTTGAATGGTATCCCCTATCCCCTTCATTCTAAAGCAGAAAGATGCGACGTCATCTCTTTTCTGGCACGATATCAATGTATACCTTTCCCTTCACAAAGGATACCATTTCGGAAAGGAGCGTTGGAATCGTTCAAAAATTTTATTATATAATGCGAAACTTCTTTTTTTTTCGAGGGGGCGGGGATTGATCTGATACAAACTTTAAAGCTTCAACAGCATATCCATTCACAAAATGCATTTCCAATTTTTCCTAATGCGTATAATCCATCATATATTCTTTAGTACGTAATCAGTATGATGACGTGTGACAGAACGGAACTATACTAATTCAGTAACGACACCTTTTATCAGTTCACTTCTACTTATGTTGTTGTATTGTTGTAAGAAAATTGCTTAATTAGAGGCACCCTATCTGTCCTTAACGCTTTCTCCAGAGTTTCGCACTACCTTTCATATACATAATAGTATCAGAATTATGAAGCTAACGTAAAATAATTATTTATCAATGCAAGTATTGTAATTTTCGACCCATTTTCTTTTTAAAAAAATGAAAAACTTCAAGAATATTCAGAGGGTTTTCCTGTAGACAAAGTGCAGAAAAATCAGCAAAAACATTCTTGATTGGAAAAGAGATTAATTATTTATTGAAATATTTCTTACCAAATTCATAATTCTTACCACTGAACGCTGGTTTGTATTCGCATTTAAATGACTATCCCTCAACTTTACATATACCTGTATTCTGATAATGACTTGATGAACTAGATTGCAAAAACTAATGACTTGAAAGGAATTATTTAAAAAAAGCAGTTAAACTTTAAAATATTATAGCGACTGCGGCTTGGACTTCCATTAGTATCATTTCTTTTAGACGCAATGACTCCCGTCCGATAGAACTAGTTTAGAGTTACTCCTTAAATATTTCACGTAAACAATCTTAGGACTTTTTGCATTCTAAATAACAATATAGTGAAGCAGACTTTATTAATATTATATATTTTATATCATTCAGTAGAAATTTACCAGTATTCTACAAGCAAGGAATTGTAAGAGTTTGCATTCGTAAATTAATTCATGTTTATAACCAAAAAGTAAACACACATATTCAAATAATTTGTCTTACCTTCCTCGCAGGTGTTTCCTTTGAATGGAGGCTTACAGTCGCATTTAAATGATTCCCCATCCACTTTGCAGGTTCCTTCGTTTTTACACGGATTTGTTGAACACGGACCTGAAATAAATTTAATAGTTTTCTATTTATCACATTAAACACAAAAAAAAAAGAAATAATATAATGAAATTATTCTTTGTAATTTTTTTGCAATTCTTGACGTCTGTATAACAACTGATCTAGGATATTTAGATATATCAGTGGAAATGTCTGAAACACTGATATTTAAAGATTTACTGACATGTTCTTTATCTCGCTTCGTTAGAATAAACCTTTGTGTGCTCTATTTAGCCACCTGTTTTGCTAAATTTATTTGCAGAATCGCCAAGCGGCTGATAATCTGCTGGAATGAAGGCTCTTTTGTGCAACAAAGAGTTGCAATCTTTCGTCTAGTAATTGGTAGTTGACGTATCGTCCTTTGTGCTCCATTCCGAATGATATCCCCTCCCCTTCATTCTAAAGCAGAATGCTCTCTGCAAGATGCGACGTCATATCTTTTCTGACACGATATCTATGTATACCTTTCCATTGACAAAGGAGATGATTTCGGACAGAGACCGATGGAATCTTTCAAAAATATTTTTATATCATGCAAACCTTTTTTTTGGAAAATTGATCTGATACAAACTTTAAAGCTTCAACAGGATATCCATTAGCAAAATGCCTTTTCACCTTTTCCTTATGCGTATAACCAATCATTGCTTCCTTAGTACGTAATCAAAATAAATGACGTGTGACAGAACTGCAGTATATTAGTTCAGCAGCGGCACCTTTTATCAGTTCACTTCTACCTTATGTTGTTATATTGTTGGAAAACAATTGCTTAATTAGGAGGCACCCTATCTGTCCATAACGCTTCCTCCGGAGTTCCGCACTACCTTTCATATACAGAATTTTATCAGAATTATGAAGCTAACTTAAAATAGTTACTTATCATGCAAATATTGTAACTGTCAGCCCATTATCTTTTAAAAAAAAAAAATTAAACACTTCAAACATATTCAGACTTGTTTCCTACAGACAGTGTGCAGAAAAATAAGCAACAACATTATCGATTGGAAACGGCTTAAAAAAAATTAATAAAATATGTATGTAATTATTAATTGATATATTTCTTACCACAATTCTTTCCGCTAAACGGTGGTTTGCATACACATTTGACTGACTGTCTTATAACTCTATTCTAACTAGTGATTTGATAGGATATATTTAAAAAAGCTGTTATACTTTAAAACATTATAGCGACTGAAACATGCACTTCCACCAGTATCATTCCTTTTAGACGCAATGACTTCCCACCGATAAAAATATTTTATAGTTACAAATTATATATTTCGGAAACAATTTAAAGACTTTTTGCATTCTAAATAACAATATAGTGAATCAGACTTTAGTAATAATATATATTTTAAATCATTAAAAGAAATTTACAAGTATTCTATGCGCAATTATTATGAACATTGTCTATAGAAAAACTCTGAATAGTTTTGTAGTGCTTAATTTTTAAAAAAAAAAAAAAAAAATATGGGTGAAAAGTTACAATATTTGCATTGATAAATCATTATTTAACTTTAGCTGTATAATTCTGATACAATTCTGTATATGAAAGTTAGTACGGAACAACTCAGAAAGCGTTGAGCTCAGTTAGGACGCAGCTAATTAAGTATTTTCTTGATTTGCATTTGTAAAGTAATTTTAAAAGTGTTTATTCATTTATAAAGTGTTTATAACCAGAAAGTAAATAAACATATTTAAATAATTTGTCTTACCTTCCTCGCAGGTGTTTCCTTTGAATGGAGGCTTACAGTCGCATTTAAATGATTTTCCTTCCACTCTGCAGGT
This sequence comes from Caerostris extrusa, assembly GCA_021605095.1. Taxonomy (NCBI): domain Eukaryota; kingdom Metazoa; phylum Arthropoda; class Arachnida; order Araneae; family Araneidae; genus Caerostris; species Caerostris extrusa. Next base: position 3,760 of record BPLR01017984.1, on the reverse strand, counting down.
TCCTTCATTTTTACACGGATTCGTTGAACACGGACCTGCAATAAATTTAAATGTTTTCTATTTATCATATTAAACAGAAAAACAAATATAATAAATAAGTTACTCGTTGTACTTTTTTGCAATTCTTGCCGTCTGTACTAGGATATTTAGGGATAGGATATCTAGTTTATTCTAAATAATAATATAATGAAGCAGACTTTATTAGTATTATATATTTTATATCATTAACTAGAAATTTACCAGTATTCTACGAGCAAGGAATTGTAAGAGTTTGCATTCGTAAATTAATTCATGTTTATATCCGGAAAGTAAACAAACATATTCAAATACATTGTCTTACCTTCCTCGCAGATGTTTCCTTTGAATGGAGGCTTACAGTCGCATTCAAATGATTGCCCATCCACTCTGCAAGTTCCTTCATTTTTACACGGATTCGTTGAACACGGACCTGCAATAAATTTAAAAGTTTTTTATTTATCACATTAAACAGAAAAAAATAAATATGATAATGAAATTATTCGTTGTACTTTTTTTGCAATTCTTGTCGTCTGTACTAGGATATTTAGGATAGGATATCTAGTTTATTCTAAATAATAATATAGTGAAGCAGACTTTTTTAGTATTATATATTTTATATCATTAAGTAAAATTTACCAGTATTCTATGAGCAAGAAATTGTAAGAGTTTGCATTCGTAAATTAATTCATTTTTATAACCGAAAAGTAAACAAACATATTCAAATACATTGTCTTACCTTCCTCGCAGGTGTTTCCTTTGAATGGAGGCTTACAGTCGCATTTAAATGATTTTCCGATCCACTCTGCAGGTTCCTTCATTTTTACACGGATTCGTTGAACACGGACCTGCAATAAATTTAAATGTTTTCTATTTATCATATTAAACAGAAAAAACAAATATAATTAATAAGTTATTCGTTGTACTTTTTTTTGCAATTTTTGTCAGTCTCTACTAGGATATTTAGGGATAGGATATCTAGTTTATTCTAAATAATAATATAGTGAAGCAGACATTATTAATATTATATTTTTATATCATTCAGTAGAAATTTACAAGTATTCTACGAGCAAGGAATTGTAAGAGTTTGCATTCGTAAATTAATTCATGTTTATAACCGAAAAGTATCAAACTTATTCAAATAATTTGTCTTACCTATCTCACATGTGTTTCCTGTGAATGGAGACTTACAATTGCATTTGAAAGATTGTCGCTTCACTGTGCAAGTTCCTCCATTTTGACAAGGCTTTGTTGAACATGGTCCGGCTAAAAATACAATTATTTATGTTGTTAAACGTGTGAAATTAATAAATAATCCAAATAAATTTTATTTTGCCCATTTCTCATTTTGTTCCATTAAACGAGGACTTTAATTTGCATTTAAATATTATTTTAAATTTTTGTGTATTTTTACATGGATTTGTTGAGCATGGTTTTAAATAAAAGATGTTTGTTAGTTGCATAATTAAAAATCAAGCACCAAAATCAAACCGTCCAAATTATGGCATTATTTTTATTTTAGGTGATGTGCATCAGCTTCTAAAAAGGATTTATTTGTTATAAATGTAAATAAATATTTTGAAATATAAAAAGAAAATAAAAGCCGGCCATTTTAAATTTTAACCTCTAAACTATTGGGAATCATGAATCAGCCACTTTAGCTGTTAAAATTAGTGGCAGTTTGTTAGTTATACAAACAAAATCCTTTCTCAATTTAAAAAAAAAAATATGTGAGTAATTTAAAAAACAAAATAATTTTACAGGCCTCAATAAACCAGTATTAAATATAGATAAATATAATCGCCTGAGCCGATATATAGGCTAACCTTAAAATATTTATTACTCAAAAAAGAGAAAAGAAAAGAAATTATTTATTTATTTTTTAAAAAATTATTAGCTCATGAGAAAAAACTGAAAAAATAATTAATCACCAATAAGTAACATTGAATGTCATCCAGAAAGACATGAACCTCCTCCCAAATCTATACCTATAATTTCATGGATAATTTAAAAATAAATAATTAAATTGAAAATTCTGCAACTGTTTGAATTTCCAGATTCTGCTTTGTTTATTGCTTTTGTTAGGAATTTGATTTCGAAGAACTCAAAGCAGCTTTTCAAATAGAAAAGCAGCTTTTAAGTCCTAAAATTCTTTAAATGTAGCTATATTTGCAAACAATGAGCTTCATAGTACATTTGCAATAGGGAAATATTATAATAAATGTAATCCTTATTTCTCTAGTTCTATAGCCAACGAAGAGATACTATTGAATGCTTTCTGGTTTGTTTCACTAGAATTGTAATTTACCTCTTCAGCATTGAAACAAAATCCAGTGGTTACAAGATATACCAAATCTGCATGGCATGCATTTAAAATACTGAATATTAACGACACACGCACAAAACAGTTTCATAATTGTCTGATCCAGTAATATATGATACATATAAAGTTTTTTATTGACGTAGTTTAATAAACAGCTCTACAATCTTAAATTGTTTAAACGCATTGTACTGAAATTTTGCCAAACACCTAATTAATACATTTAGTATGTTATTCATTTAGTAGGTTATATATATATTTGAAGAAAGAGAAAAAACTGAAAAAAGATATTCAATGTGCGACCGATAAAGTCATTTAGTCGATGTGACATTGATGTAGCGTATTTAATGTGTTTACCATATGGAGAAAAGTAATAATTGGTATTGTGTTCTATTCTGTACATGACTCATCTGCTGAATGAAGAAAGATGCTGTCCTTAAAAATTAATCTGGTTACGAATAGCTAGCTTATAGCCAGCTATTCATAACTAGGTCAAATCTATGTATATGAATAGCTAGTCAAATCTATGTCTTTATTAGACAGTAATGGGTGACGGGTTGTTATGAAGAAGAGAATGTGTGAGAACTCAATGATTTATTAAATTCTGTCACTAAAATTATTGCCCAGAATGGGTTATGTGTGTAGAGAAGTATTTCATTTTATTGGAATCTAAGGAGATGAGATGTATATTTTTTAAGCTGAAAATAACGGAGAGTTTCGTAACATGAAGATGTTGCAAGATTTTGTCTGCTGATAAAGGGCATAATCAGTCTCGTGTTGTCCTATTAGAAAATAACATTTTGCAGCCACTGAATGTAAGGAAACACTATGTATCATGAATTAATTCTATTATAATCTAATAATAATCTGTGTTATTTGTTTTCTGCTGCCGGTATTGATGGTACCACAAACCATTACGTCCTCATTTAGCGGGATGACGATTGATGACGTCCAGCAAATGATGTTAGAATTGACTTTTTTTTGAAATGACCAATTTCCCCTCATTTGGTCATTGGTGTACAGCCATTTGATCATTGGTATTCAGCTATTGTCCTAATGGCTCGATTACACCCTCGGTGGGCTGGTCAGCCAGTAGACTTCCAAAAGCATGGCTTTGTGTGTAAAACCGTTTTCAGCCACCTTCCTGAAAACTGAATATTGGAACATAAGGAGCTTCTTGTACATTCTGCAGAAAATTTAAGGTAGTTGGCTGTTGGGCTACCACTGCTTAGCCTCTTAGATCGTTGGTCCTGTTGTACGTGCCCCGGCGTGGATTCTGGTCTTTCGCTACGAAATCACATTTCTGGTCTAAGTCTCTATTCTTCTAAAACCCTCATTCCAGTTCTTAACATGAATGGACAGACATAATTATTCCTGATGTGTGTGATTATATAGAGAGAAAAATAACAATTAAGCTGAAAATTA